>PVHX01015311.1:17555-47358 GCA_004024805.1 Geosciurus inauris
TGTAAACATAAACATCAGAAGAGCATGTTCTGTGAACTAAAATTATTATAGCATATGTCATATTAAGGTAGAAATTATATGTGTATATATATATCACAATGATATCCCAGTTCAGAAATAGTGACACCATATGTTAACTGTCTATTATCATGTAAATTACAGAATATATTGTATTTATATCAAGAGGCTATTTGCTATTGTCTCCTAACTTAATTATTTCAAAAATATGCTTTGAGCTAGGAAGCAGGCATTTGTTGTGAATGCAACACTTAAAGAATCCCTGTGGGCAGCTTACATAGGAAGCCTGAAATCTTTTAAGAAATTTAAGTAGATCCTTTTGATATTAAATCACTAGCAAAGTAGTTGAGTATCAAAAAAAGTATGTGTGACTATACTGTACTCTTTTCCCATCTAGATTTTGAAACTATTAGGAAGCAGAGTATATAAGTAAGATATTTTAAAAATGCATTGTCATCAGTGAAGCTGATTAGAAAGCATGATTTGGAAAGACAATTAAAATGAACTTCCTACAGACTTCCACATGAATTAAACGTGCTTCCATCAGATTATGCATTAGTGATGGTGATGATTAACTTGATGTGTCGGCTTGACTTGGTCTTGGGGTGCCCAGATTTTGGTCCAACATTATCCTGGTATGTCTATGAGAGTGTCTTTGGATGATTTAGGATTTCCATAATCATGTGAGCCAATTTCTTCTAAGAAATTTCTTTCAACATGGATGCACACTTTTATGGGTTGTTTCTCTGGAGAACTCTGATTTCTACAGCGATATTACTTCAAGGAAGAAAAAAGAAGACAAATGGGCAAGATCCAAAAAGAAAACCCAGTTTAATGTAGTTTAGAGCAGACTCAGGGTGTGGTGTGTGCAACAATTTTCACGTATTGATCACACTCAACAGAAATGAAGTATGGCATCAGCCACTTCCTATCTTGGGCAGTGGCAGGTGAAATTGGGTGTACATTCAACAGTGGTTCTCAAACTTGACTATGGTGAGGTTCCTGGATGAGTGTAAAATGAGACAAACACTAAGGTCTGATTGTCACCTGGCTACTTACCATCATGGGTGGGTATTCGTATTTTTCACTGCCATCTTAAAATATTGTTACCTGCAGTCACATTTGGCAGCCTTGGGAATGGGGCAGAGGCTCTGCAGCTGCTTCCTGCAAGGGAACAAAAGGGAGGCAAAGTCCTGGTAGTGAGGGCAGGGAAGGAAGGGAGCATGTTTTCCTAAAAATTATCCTCTAGCATTTAGGAGAACATTCGCGAATTATCTACTGCATTGAAGCAAGTACATCAGGAATCCTAAACCAAAGAAAGTACCAAAAAGACAGTAGTAAAGTAGCATGCAGGCACAGGAAAGATATGTTAGACCTTTTATTTCTGCAATTGTGATAAAAATAAGTGCAACATTAGGAAGTAAACAGCAGAATGCACTCTGTGAGAATAGCAGAGAATATTCTTGGAGTTTAATCAAATCACTTGACTTATTCCTTTAGTTTAAAAATATTTTAACAATACTAAATGATTAAATAACTTAGATACATGCTTTTACAAAACTTCAAAGTGTAATGATATTTGCAGAGATTAAGATCTTTTTTTAAAAAAAATCATTGAAATCTTACAGCTTTCCAACTGGAAAATAACATATAAACCAACATATTTATTAGATTTTTCCTCTCCATTTAACTGATAGGAAATTTTTAAAATTCAATAAATAAATGAGAACTTAAAGGGTTTGAATTATTTAAAATCACATAGCTAAGCTCGTAGGAAATTTGACTTAGAACTCTGTTATAGATCTTTTAGATAAAACATATGGGATACTTAGATTTTAAAAACATAATGAAAAGGAGCTTAGTTATTTTTTATTTGTGTGTTTATTTATTTACTTATTTATTGCAATAGTGAGAATAGAACCCAGAGCCTTGTACATTGTATGTATGAGCTTTACCACTGAGCTTTGTCTCCAATCCACAGAAAGGCACTTAAGGGTTAAATATATACATATTTTTTCTATTTAAAATCCTGATAATATGTTTGTCTCCTGAGTGTATTTTTAATATGGCTTAAAATTATTTGTGTGTGTGTGTGAGTACTAGTAGTAGTAGTAGTAATAAAAGAGAAGGAAGAAAGAGAAATAAAGAAGAAAAGAAGGGAATGATGGAGAAAGAAAAAGAAGTAAGTACATAGATGATAGAAAACAAACTATAACTGAATTTTTGACAAGGAAGTGCCTATAGTGGCTAACTAAGTCCAATAACAATTCATTTCCCAGGAACAAGCCCCCTCTTTTCACTCAGTGAGATGAAAGCCTCGAACAGTAGGAGTTGGGGTTCTTTTCTAAGAAAACCTGGATTTACTCTTCTGTATTCAGTGGTTTAGGTCAACACTTCTGAATCATATATGCTGTAGAAATACCAGAATAATTTGGATGACAGAGACTCAAGGGGACCTTGGCATTTGTTATGCTGAGTTTTGAGGAGAGACTTCGTAGATTTCCAGGAAAAAAAAAAAATACCGTTTCTTCAGTGACCAAGAAGGCAGAAACAGGATGTTGGAATTGGTTTTCTTCCTGTCACTCAGGCATGGCCTTCAAACATTTAATCAAAAGCAACTTTATCTTTGTAGTGGAGAAAATTAGTACAGCTAAGACATGCAGTTACTGTAATGGTGAAATATGTCTGAGATCAGGTAGCATGGGAGTGACTGGCACGAACTCATGATAATTTATTGAGAAAGAATTTAAGGAGGAAATACCTTCCAGGTCACATATGACAGTGGGCCATCACCCAGGGCTTGACTTACTATCATTAGGGCAAATGAGATTTAATACTTTTAATCCAGAGGTGTATATTAGTTAAATTTGTTTTAGAAAGCCCTGTACAGAGTGCTCAATTTCACTAAAATCTGGAAAAATAAAAATCAATGAAAGAGGTGGTTGTATTGATTTGTAATGGCATTAAAATGTATTTCAAATTTATACATGCTTTTATTTGCAGATATTTTTCAGTGTCTTTATTTGTAATATTCATTGATATAAGTAAAATTAATCAGGATTAAAAAAACTATAAATGTGACCATTCCACTAACAGCTGGGCATGAATTTATGACACATCATTCTAAGTACAAATAGAATATAAAATAAATTGAATGTTTTGTATGATATACTTGACAATTGACTCTAAATATATTGTAGAAAATAAAGGAAATATTTAGGTTTTATATCTTAATTAAAAAATTCATCATTGAAGATCATCATTGACAACAAAATACATTGAAGGTAAATATTTTACAAGTTTAATGTTATTTTAAACTTAAAATATTTTATTTTTTCTAAGTGAAATAATGGAGAATTACTCTAGAATAAGATGATTATAGTCTAATATTTTAAATATAAAATATTTTTTAGTGGGAAATTCAGAAATCTTTTATCCATTATTGATGCCAAGATAAAGTATGCAAGTATAAAAATAGTTTCTGTGAAAACATAATTAGCCAGATACAGAAGTGTAAAATAATCTTAAAAAATATTGAATCTTCTCTGAGGAATCACCCTAATGGGGGTTTGCACTAATGGGATAAACTTATTTCAGAGAAGACAATGGAATAAAAATTAGCATGTAGAATATATCACCCAACACTGCGGTTCCAGGTAATATGTTGTTAATCGGGTTTACCAGCTGATACTGAGTGTAAAAAAAATAATAAATAAAAATGTTTTGTGGCATTTGGAAAATATTTGAGCATAGTATTGGAGACAATTCTCAAAGGTAAAGTGATGGTTTGTTCACAGAAAAC
Organism: Geosciurus inauris; assembly: GCA_004024805.1. Classification (NCBI taxonomy): domain Eukaryota; kingdom Metazoa; phylum Chordata; class Mammalia; order Rodentia; family Sciuridae; genus Geosciurus; species Geosciurus inauris. Next base: position 21,376 of record PVHX01015311.1, read on the forward strand.
CAAAGGTTGTTTTGCTACAGAATTTAATAACATGACGTCCTTGTGGTGGTACTGATAACAAGATCCAGTCACATAAAGTCATCTCTCAGAGCACAATTCCATTGTACTTACTAAGTCTATACCAAGTTGGAGCCAGAAAATTTAAGTGGAGGCTCATATACATTGATTAATGAAAAATAAATTTTAAAAAATTGGCTTTGGCCTGCTGCAACCAAAACTCAGGATATTTTCACAGAAAATGTAACTCCAAACTAGTTACTCTTCACTACCTTAATAGGTTACTACTCTGTCTTTCCCTTTCCTGATTTAGTTGATAATTCTTTCAAGAAATGTGAAACAGTGTTTACTCCTAAGAGTACCTCAACCTATTATTATTATTATCACCTATATCCAATCTTGAAAATCCGTCAGTTTGTTAGTATATTCACATTTTCAACTGTCATCACTCATTTTCTTGTGTATATCCTTTTTTTAAAATTTTTTTTTAGTTGTCAGTGGACATTTATTTGTTTATTTATTTATTCATATGTGGTGCTGAGGATTGAACCCAGTGCCTCACACATGCTAGGCAACCGCTCTACCACTGAGCCACCACCCCAGCCCTCTTGTGTATATTCTATATTTGCATTGCATCATTAAAGATTTTATATTTGCCCTAATTAACTTAAAAAATTCCACTCAGAAAATGGTACATATAAATAAATATATGTATATTCATATACATATATGTAAATACATATGTATATATATGTAAATATATAAATGGTACATGTAATATATATATGTGTGTGTATATATATACACATACACACACGCATACACACACCTTATTTATTGTATCATATTGTATCAAAATGTGATAACAATATACATGAGTTATAAACTTCATGGCACTCTTGGAAAAAAATAGAAACACTTAGAAGAGGAAAAATTTTAAAGGTAGACAAAGAAAATGTGATAAGAAGAAACAAAGTTTTTGCATCATAGTCTTGATGGGGAAAAAAGTAAAATAAAGTGGTTAGACTCATGTGTTGAATTATTCCTGTAAGAAGCCATGAAGGATAAAAAGACAAATCTAATGCATATGTAAGATGGTCTGATTCTTACTTTGTACATAAAGTTATCACATCAAACTCTGTCTATAAAGTATATATACATGTAAATATATATTGATGAATATTTGAAATAGATTCATAATAGCTGAATAATCATTTTCATATTTCTTATATTTTGGGAATTCATGGAACCATAAGATGTTGAAATATTAAATGCTTAGAAGTTCAAATAAATTCTCAAGTTAAGTAAACAAAAGAGTCAACAAAATCCCATGAATACACCTTCTCTGGCATTCTATATGCACTATTCATAATATAGAGATTAATATTAATTATTTGTGGTTAATATTAATTAAATATATTAGTATTAAACATATTTAAGGTTATTAAGCTTACAAACCTTAAGATTTAGTGAACTTGCAAGAACATAAGATACAGTCATATAAAAATTATTGGTGGTCAGACGGATAATCTAGAACAAATTTTTTTACAGCAGAGAGAGATGATGGGTGAAGAATTTTATACTTTTTTTGCAGGTGCAGGTTTCTAAAATTTTTTTAAGACAGTCAAAGCAAACTCAAGGAAAAAGAAAAAAATAATCATAGTCTCAGTGTCTCAAAGACTCTGGATACTCAACTGGCTACTTATTTACTCATTTATTCATTTAATTATTTATTTATTTGAGATGAGGAGGCTCCTAAAAATGCGCACAGAATGAGCTCAGTTGAATTCCTGACAATTTGAGAAATGTTCCATCCACCAGACAAGAAGTGTTAGAGACAAAGGCAGCATCCATACAACAGGTTTTATCCTCATCCACCGGCTATTCAGATGTAGTCCTGGGGAAAATACACTGCATGCAGGTAAGGCCTGTCTTCATTAGACATGTTCTTAGAAATCCATGCCATGTAACTAGACATTCTTTGTTTATATTTGTTCCTGGAACATAAAACCTATCCTCCTCCTGTGCGATATGCCTCTTCTCCAATTCTCTCCCCAGCATTGTTCCTTTATCCAGGAAATTATTTCAGTTCTTCCCATGAATATCAAGGCCATAACACACGTAACTCCTCTTGTACTTCTTTGGTGCTTTAATATGCCACTGCTCCCCAATGCGATCCAAACAATGTCTGTCTGTCTTGATTATAGTTCTAAAATCTACAATTAAGCGTTATTCCTAAATGCTTCCTCAGGGACCTTCTCTTTCCAAATATGTATTTCAAATGTGTTTTCCCCTACCCACTTTTACAGCTAACTGGAATGATACAACTGAGGTCCTTTAGTCAGAATAGGAGCATGCATGAATTAGGTAACAAATTATATGTTTGTCCAAGGAACATTTAGCTTGGGAAATCTTTCAACTCAAGTTGGCTCATTTCCCCAGTCTTTGAATGCATGGTGAAGATAAGTACTTTTAGTACTTATCTTGCTGATTTTTACCCAGGGAGTTACAGTTCTTATGGAAGAAAGGAAAAGATGGCAGATCAAAGACCATGAAGAAACATTTGCTTTAGCCTACCCCATATGGTAGTCTGCCATTTTATATCAAGAATAAACTAACACTCAAGTCTCTATATTAATATAGTTTTCAGGAATTTTGGCTTTTTCACTGTGAACATATTATTATGCTGGTTCCCTCTACTGATGATATTATTGTGTCGGACTTGTTAGACTAAAATAGAAAATACTGTATGTGGTTTGGTAGCATTCATATACCAGGAGATAGGAAATAAGCATGTGAAATTAAAGAAGCCATCATCTGGGCGATGTCTCTAGGGATCATAAGGTCTGAAATACCCATGAAATTCAGGATGAATTACATATTCTCTTCCACCACTAAAATAAATACAATACTTAAAAAGTCTCTAAATTGTGGAGAAATACACTTGGGCATAATTCAAAGGGTTATATTTTTATTTACTAGATTTTTTCAAATTACCCATAATATTGCCTGTTCCTAGTGAAACCTAGAAGACAAAAAGGTTATTTAACAGATTGAGATTGCATGAAAATTAAAAAATAAAGTTCTGAAAGATTGTACAAGAGACTTAACATTTTGAAACAAAGACATGCTCACTTTTAATTTAACTATTCACATTCTGAGCAAAAACAAAAACAAATAGAAGCAGACCATTCCCGCTACATGTTCCTAAGGCAGATCTAGTACTTGACCACTCAAAATCTGGTGACTTGATTATTCATTATATGCATTAATTTGGCCAGCTGCCTCATGAAGTTGGGTTTTGGCATCATAGAGGTTCTGAAAGAAAAAAATAAATAGAATTAACAAGAAAGTTAGAGTCCCATGACATATATTGCTGCTGGATAGACTCCCATCCCTTAATCCTTACTCATGACATTATAGAAGTTCCCTGTAACTGGCTTACACATGAGTCCATCCACAAGCAAATATCACCCCAAACTGAAAGGCTGCTTTTCAGCTCCCCAAAGACATTTTCCTAATTTTGTTCATAAGGAAGGGAAATGAGCTCAAGAGACAATTCTGGGAGGTGCATCTGATTAGGCACTTTGACTTAAAGGAGAGATTTTCAAGGCTACACACCTACAGTTGTTTCTGTAGATCACTACACACTTGGCTGAATAATCAAGGACCTCCTAAGGAGGAGGATGGAAAACTGTGTCATGAAAAGTCTAGGAAAAAAAATGCAGATAAAACATTTCAAAACTAATGAGGAGGGTGGAGGGCAGTCTCATCCTGTGTGAATGTTCATTAAGGCTTTCCAGTTAACACATGACCTGTGCTGTGGATAGCACTTAGACTCTTCCTCCAGTATCTCCTGTTCTTGGTCACATAAATGACATGGCCACAAGGACTGATATAGATGTTCCGTCCAGCCATTGCAGAGAACAATGCAATGTTTCTTATTCAGTATCAGGCCTAGACAACTAGCCAGCGTCCTGGTGGCAAACTAATTATATTTGACCACTTTGTAATGGAAGGACAGCAATTACATTTAAATTTCAATATTTACATTGAAAAGGATATTTGCTTTGCACATGGATTTTCCTTTCTTCTTCTGAGTTCTTTTGCCAATTTTTCTTTCCATGAGCTGAATGTCTTACTTATTGTTGCATTTTTCCACACAGCATTCTTTTTTTCTCTCACTTCTCTTCCTTTTTAAATTTTTTTATCTTTTTTATTTATTGTATTTTTTTGGTTACACATGACAGTAGAGTTTATTTTGACATATTTACACAAACATGGAATATATCTTATTTTAAATAGGATCCCAGTCTTGTGATTGTATATGATGTGGAGATTCACTAAGGTGTTTTTATACATGTTCCACTGTCTTTTCTATTTCCATCTCCCTTCTCTTCCCTTCATTTGTCTAACCCACTGAATGAACCTCTATTCTTCCTTCCCTGCTTGTTGAATGTTAGTAAGCACAAATCAGACAGAATATTTGACCTTTGGTTTTTTGGGATTGGCTTATTTCACTTAAAAGGATAGTCTCCAGATCCACCCATTTATTAGCAAATGTCATAAGTCATTCTTTTTTATGGCTGAGTAAATTTCTTTATAGAAACAATGCCACTGTGGCTCATGTTCTGTTAACATCTCCACATATAGATACATTTTAGGCTGAGTAAAGTAAAAACATGTTCTGTGTCCTTAATTTTGTTTTTTTTTTTTGTTTTTTTTTTTAGTTATACATGAACATAGTGTCTTTATTTTGTTTACTTATTTTTATGTGGTGCTGAGGATCGAACCCAGTGCCTCACGCGTGCAAGGCAAGCGCTCTGCCACTGAGCCACAACCTCAGCCCTGTGTCCTTAATTTTGATCTGGGCCATAAATAGAGAGTGTGATTATGAAGACGGCGAGATCCAAACAGTAGGGCTCAGTCAACATTGCTCACCCCTAAATTCTATTTGTGGATCTTCACTCAGGCTGTCTTATAGGAGAGTTTGGTTAATAACCTTGTATCAGAGTAAGTACAGGAAAAGATCAATATTTATGGCCATTTTCTAGATGATAAAATAAGTGACTATTGTCAATTATGATTAACAAAATACTTTTATAAAGTCAAAAAATATATCTATGAAAAATATTGATGCACATTAAACTAAAATTAAAATAAATTGAGAATAGTGAACAAATGTAGCATCAGGTATATATTTTATTTTAGCTACATTTAAAATATAGGCGAGTTGAATAAAATATATCAAATCAATATAATTAAACTTATTTAAAGTATATTATGCTTATACTGTACAAAACTTAAATCTATTTAAAATAAAGTATAGCAGTATTTAATAAATGAATTTGGCTCAGATATCAAGGAAAAATAATAAGAACAAAATCTTGGCTTATCAGTTTTTTGGGATTGGCTTCTAGTGGGAACATACAATCATATAGCTTTGGTAATGTTATTTCTATCAGTTTTAGAATAAATATGACATAGTTTTCTATAAGAAATTTGGAACATGAAATCAGATTGAGATTTTTATGCCACAATATGAAACTATCCAAAAATTTTCCATAGCTACATCAAGTATCAGACTCATAAGTCTCAAGAACATCCTTTTAAAATATGCTAGTTATCTTTTATAAAAGTTGGAAAATGAAAGTCTATGGATCTAAAAGTCTTAGGGTAGATTTGCAGTAAAACAGTTGATACTATTACCTTTAAAGTTTATTCTATTAATTTCATTCTTAAAAATTTCAGAAGAGTTTTGAGTGAAGGACTTGTCTTCCTGCCCCCCCCCAAATGATCCTGCTACCAAAACTCCTCTCATGACTTGGCCATGCCTCCTGCCCACTAAAAGGGCCACCAAACGTACCTAACTCTGCCCATGGCCTGGCTCTGCTAAAGTTGTATATAAAGCCCAGAACCCCGTGGACAGCAGCCATTTTACTCCCCAAAATGAGCCACAGCAGGTGCTTGGCCGATTGACTCTGCTGCTGAATAAAGGAAAGCTTGCTGATCCAAGATTTGCTCCCCACCTCGGTCATTCCTGCACCCATGTGCTTATACGGAGTAAATAATTTGGAAACAAGAAAGTTAGTCATTTATTGGTTTCTATGTAGACTGAACTGCATGTCTACACACTGACTGTATTTTATAACAATGGCTGGAATCTCTCCATACCTCCCCATGGCTCTCAGTGTAGGCACTCCATGCTGTGTTCTTTGCTTCTGCATATTTCAGACCTTCTTTTCTCCACTCTCACTGTACAACCACCCCAACCTGAAAGCCACCTGCTTCTCAGGCTCATGTCTTTCATCCCTGGAAACACTCTGAACATCTGTTCTTTCAAGGATCAGCTCCACCACTAATCCCTTCTTTTTTAAATGTTCTTTTTTTTTTTTCTAAATATTTTAGTTGTAGATGGACACAATACCTTTATTTTATTTATTTATTTTTATGTGGTGCTGAGGATCGAACCCAGTGCCTCACGCATGCTAGGGAAGTATTCTACTACTAAACTACAATTGCAGCCCACTAATGCATCTATTCTCCCTAAATGTGGAGGTCTAGAGAACAAACATATGATCTGAGGTAGAGCTTGGTTGATTATTAACCATATTATCTAAAACTCTCTGGTCCTCCCAGTCCTCCCAGTCCTCACCACCTTAAATGATGGTGTTGTGGTGTTAGGAGGCTACTGCTCAGAAAACAATTCCAGATATGAGCTGAATTAGAGAGGCCTTAGACTGTTCCTCACAGGGTCCCACTGACCCTGGGTGAGAACAACAGCTGTCAGCAAATAGACGAGAATACTTAAAGGGAAAAACCACATCCTATGCATTCTGCAGATTGCAAGCAATCAGGATACAAAGGCTGAGAAAGCAGTTAGCAGAGCAAAGACAGACAACCACATCCTGGGTTCAAGTACATTTGTGGGCATATGAAGTACAGAAAACCAATTTTTTTGAACGTTGTAAAAATAGTTTATATAACAGTTCCACACAGTGGGGGGGTTCATAAAAATGGAGTCACTATGGCTATACTTACTTACACTTGTCTGTGGCTATGTCTTGTATTTACCTATTGTCTTATTAACTTATATTTATTTATAACTACATTAAACTATGGGCTTATACTTTTCATCTTACACTGCTTATATCTTATTTCTGTGTCTTACAATTACATGATTATGCTATCCCATTATTACTTATATTTACTTCTCTTAGCTTATAATTAGGGCAGCTTTACATTATTTATTCTATAACACTTATCACACAATCCTATTATCCTATTTATTATTATTTCATAACACATTATCTATATTGATCAAACCAAGACCATAACAGTGGGAATGGGATATAGAAGACACCAAATAAATATGAATCTTATTAATATTATAAATGTACACTCCAGTAATTGCGTGTAAACCATATATATTTCCATTTTACCACTTAAGGTTTTTGAGAGTAAAGCACTTGTCCTTAAAACTCTAAGATCATCTTATATCGCATCATATATTTTTAAAATTTTTTTCCAGAATTAAAATATAAACTATAAATGTGAGAAATGCCCTCACATGATTAAAATGCAATCTGATTATTGTTTGTAACCACAATTGAGACTTATGTTTAATCACAACTCAAATATCATGTCTACGAAATATAGTGTTATATATTTATAAATCTATAAATACATAGAGATAAATATTTAACATTTATTTAATTGGGTCTTTCCCATTATAAATTATTTTTAAGACTAAGAATATTCAATTTATCTGTAATTTGAGAAAAGAAGCCCTTATCTTATTGACTTCCAGAATAAGTTCTCAAGCAGGACTGTTAGTGTATCCTTGCTAGTCTGTCATACCTGATGAGAATTGTTATAATCATTCTTATATAAAGGCATATACGATTTTCTAAGTAACCAGGCACAGTGGTGCATGCCTCTAATCCCAACAGCTGGGGGAGGCTGAGACAGGAGGATTTCAACTTCAAAGCCAGACTCAGCTACTTGGCAAGGCCCTGAGCAACTTGGCAAGATGCTATTTCGATTTTTTTAAAAAAGTTAAAAAAGGACTAACGCCACTAGCTCAGTGGCGAAATTCCCCTGGGTTTAAACCCTAGTACCCAAATAGATAAATAAATAAATAATAAAAAATTTTAGGTAATATGCCCACAAATGGAAAATTTTCAACAGCTTTCACAAGAAAATAATATTATAATCTGTATTCTTCTTAAAGTATTATTACTTTTTACATTACTATATTAGCTGTAAGACCATTTTATAATTTTATTTTATATAATAGTTTTATTCACATAGTATAATGTTTTACTTTTTAAGAACTTTTCAATAGATAATATATATAATTTTTTATCAATTATAATGTTTAGCTCTAGTTTCTTTAATTTGTGTAAAACTTGTGTTAATTTTACTATCAACTTCAAGATAAGCTGAAAATTATTAAATAAAATGGCAATAAATAATTTGAAAATGCAGACATAATTCTATGCAATATGTATTTTTATTTTATTATTAATATTTTGTTAGTCCAAAAGACTGGCTATTGGTAATTTCTAATAATAACCTTTACAAGACCATTAAGTCACAGATATTTAGATAACAATTGAATTTGTTTCATTGTAATTTGGTTTTAAACAGGTAGGGAGAAGTTCCCTATTTTGCAATAATTATTTTGCAATAATTATTTTGCAATAATTATTTTGCAATAATAAAAAATGTTTACATTCTAAAATATAGCAACCCCTTAGAGACTTCTACATGTTTAAGATCTTTCCTAGCTCATGTACAGTTAGAAATAAATCACTCTGTTGAAATGTAGCAATAAAATGCAATATTTCAGAGGAAAAAGACAGATACTGAAATCTTATTTATAGTACAAAACAGACAAAAATATAGAAGCTAATGACACTGACTGTAGCAAAATGCAGTTGAAAGAAAATACACACAGTATCTTGAAAGTTAAAACTATGAAAAATCACAGCTGTACATAAAATTTACAAATAAAGAGAAGTTGAAATAATCAAATCTATATTAGTACATGAATCATGCTAGCAAGGTGTTAGGATTGATTTTTGTTTCATTGGTTTAATACAGAAAACTGCAATTACAGGAAAATGCTCAGAAATGGCACAACCAATGAAACATTTCATCCAATCACAGGGGAAAAAAAAAACATACTCAGTGCAAACTAGATTTTGAAATGGTAATACTTGGTCTTTGCAACCAATCTTGATGACTCAATTGGGTGTACAAAGACTTAAAACTGTTAAATGTATAACACACGAAGTAGTCAATGGAGGTAAATTGCATATCTTAATATAAAAAGTAAAACAAGACTTTAGAAATGTGTATGGAGGACTTTTCCAGTGCTACAGGGAAAAATGATATCTAACACAGGACCAACAAAGCTTACTTTTGGTTTGAATGGGCACATGATAATTGAACAGGAGACACACGTTCATGTCTTCAGAAGAATAGCATGCAAGCATATTTATTGTGAAATTGCACAAAATTTGTCCCCAAATGAAAATGTCTAAAGACCCATCAAGAGTGAAATGGGTATAGAAATTTGGGCATATTCACATAACAAATCCAAAAGAGAAAGGACACCATGTGTGTTATTATACAGGAGTGTGAATGAATCTCAGAAAAAGAAAATGAGTACACACTTTAACAAAATGTAGGTTTCCATGTCATAATCAGGCAAAACCAACCAGTGGTGTTGGATGTCATGAGGAGAAGGGACCAGGGAGGCTTCTGGGTCCTGATGTTGTTCTGTTACCATGGTTTACGTGTTGCTATCCTGTACAAATTCATCAAAAAGGACTCTGATCTGCATACTATATATGTAACACATACCTAATATTATAATGTGTAGTATATTACATATAATGTAATATAAAGTTAAAATTTGAGTTAGCAAATTTGAGGGGAAAACTGAGTCACAACAGAGGCCTATATAGTACATTAGGAAAGAGCTACTTATGAGTCAGTCAATTAAAAGTAGCTCTGCAGAAACAATGAAAAGACAGTCATGTATCCTCATTTCAATTAATGTTTTTTCTATACATTGGAATGCTATCTGGTATATAAAAGGCATGGTCTCTCTGCTTATTTCTCTCACAAATAATGTCCTTGATTTCTCACTTTTCTATTTTTATCTAGCTGAGAACTGTAAGTGAGAAGTTAAATGCACTTTGATAAAAAGCAAATATTTAATGACCCATTTAAAAGTCATTTGCATGCATTTCTGAAAATCATGTATTTTCAGCAGCTATAAATTTTATTAATAGAAATGAAAACAGAGTTGTACATATCAGTCAGATTACAGAATTTTTCTTCCCTGGCTCTAGAAGAAAACTAATGAACAATACTTGTGAGACCTGAAAATTTTGGCTTATTCAAAGACCTTAAAATGACATGAACAAATACTTCTGAATTTCAAGAAAAATGTGTACACCGTAGGAGAGACTAATACTGGTTTGATTTATACATTTTTAAAATTATTCATGTTATTAATCTCTTGTGTGCATTGAGATCATTCTCTGATAAAGTAGTTTCCCATACATTTTGTATTAGTGATATTTTTCTTTGCAAACTGCTCTAGAAAACATTGTTGCAAAGTGGTTATTAATATTAGCACAGAGTCCTATATTTGTAGAACTGCATTAACCTTATCAGGGTTTTGAAAAATTAGAAATACCTACTCCTTTTTCCCTTTCACTCTGAAAAAAATTTTTCTAAGGAAAAATTAGAGGAGAAGAGGGAGCTAATTGTATCCATAATGCAAATGGCCTTTGGGCAGCTAATGTCCTACAAAGCTAATATCGGTTTTGTCCCTCCACATTGTAGCCACTGCAGGTGTGGAGAGGAAGGAAAAAGTGTCTTTCCTGCCAGCATCTTCTGTCCCCAGGACTCTCTTGTGCTGGCCTTCAGCAATAGGGCCACTGTCCTGCTGCTCTCACACCATCACAGAACAGGAAACAACATCTTGATGACATTATTGCTTTTTTTTCCCCCTGATTTAATAGGCTCTCATAATTTTTCCAGGACCCTATTTCCTATGTAGTTATTTTCTTTTCTTTCCTGAGCAATTGAAACCAAGAAAAACCTTTTCTATGTGAAAAATTGAACATACAAATAGATAAACACACACACACTCTCTTTCTATACACTCAAACACACATATACACACATACCCACAAAGTCCCAGAGAGATCAGTGCTTTATTGTCCAATTTACCAAGTCCAATTTTATTGTCTGTCTTCAAACAGCATTCTGTGTTCCAGGGGGCAGGGGAAGGTGTGCTTTTGAGCTGTTCTTCTCTTGCACACCTTTGACACTTGATACACTCTCTAGGAAATCCTAAATGCTATACGGGGCCACCTCAACTTTCATCTATTCTGCTTTTCTGCAGGCACCACAGGAAATAAATCTTAGCATATGCTTCCACGTTGCTTTCCTAAAAATAGACTTCAGTTTTTCTGGGCAGTGTTATGTTCCCAGAGAAACTGGGCAGAAGGTAAAGAGATTTCCACTATGCTCCCTTTGTCCAACCCCGACACAGAGCCTATCAACATCCCACACCAGAGTGCAACATTCATTCACTGGAATCCAGGAACCTAGCCTGACACATCATTGTCATCCAAATTCACAGTTTACATTAGGATTCACTCTTGATTTTGTACATTCTCAGTCTTAACAACTGTATGACACCTGTCCACAATTGTAGCATCATGTACAACAGTTGCACTGCCCTAAAAATCCTCTGAGCCCTATCTATTCATCCCTCCCTCTGCCAACCCCTACAAATTCCTGACCCTTTAACTGTCCCTCTAGATTCACCTTTTCCAGAATATTATATGGTTGGAATCACACACCATGAAACCTTTGCAGAGAGATTTTTTTTTTTTACTTACTAACATGCATTTAAGGTTTCATGTCAACAGTGGTTTGATATCTTATTTGCTTTTAAAGCTGAATAATATTTCTTTGATTGTTTATAACACAGTTTTATTTATCCTCTGTCTACTAAAGGCCACATTAGTTGCTTCCAAGTTTTGAAAATTATGAATAAAACTGCTGTAAACATTTGTGTGCAGTTTCTTGTAAGAACGCAGATTTCAATTCATTTGGGTGAGTTCCAAAGAGCACAATTTCTGAATCTTTTTTTTTTTGCTGGTTCTGGGGATTAAATCCAGGGCTTTGTGCATGCAAGGAAAGCACTCTACCAACTGAGCTATATTCCCAGCCCACAGTTTCTGAATCTTATGGTAAGATTCTATGTATTTTGTAAGAAACTGACAGACCAAATTCCAAAGGGGCTGTACCACCTTGCATTTTATCAATTGCTTTTAACAACCCTATTATACAGTATTAATTGTATTCCATTTTATCTAAGTTGTCTGCCTCTTCTTAATATAAAGGTTGTAAGATTTATGAACGTTATTTCATGCATTTAATTCTTCATTTTTGTATTTCCTGAAACTAATTGTGTGCCAGAATACAGTGAGTACTGAAAACTTGTTACTTAATAATTGTGTTATGTATTAAAATTCTACTGTCATGTATATTTAAAAAAACAAATAAAACATTTTACTTCATGTAAAATAGAAAAATCTGTTTGATCAGTAGTTCTCCAGGTAACATAGTGAAGATAGGTTTTCTTATACAATAATATAATATAATTCTTTTTAGGAGATAATTTATTAATTTATTGGGTATCAGAGATTTGTCCCAAATGAACATATAAATCAGAACCATATTATATAACCAGATATGGCATAATTCCCTAAAATGAACCAGAATATAATATTTTAAATTATTAAAAGTAAGGCCATATAAATTATGACACAAACTGAAAATATTTCTGGATGTTTTGAGTTATTTTCTATGTAACACTTAAAAGAATGATTTTTTTTTAGTTTATTTATTCTACTTAGGTATACATGTGCAGCAGAATGCATTTTGGTTCATTGTACACAAATGGAGCACAACTTTTCATTTCTCTGGTTGTACATAATGTAGAGTGGCACCATAAATGCAGTCATACATGAACCTAGGGCAATGATGTCCATCTCATTCCACCATCTGTTGAAAGAATGATTTTAAATACATTTGCATTCTATAAGGCATTAGTCAGTTAAGATTTAGCAAGCAGATAAGTGAGATGGTAAGCTATCTTCTGTCATTTGACATAAAGCATTCACATGACACTGTATTATTTTTAATGCATAAAGATGAAAAGAAGCATTCACCTTTGGTTTTAAAATAGTGTATTATTTTCTCTACCAGTTTATCATACCATATCATATTTTCTCTACCAGTTTATCTATGTTAATATTCACAATTATAACCATATCACTTTCAGGCACATGAGATATATGGCATTTTTTGTTAGTTTAAAAATGAATCCAAATTCAATCCTTTATTAGCTATATTCATTTGGTATTGAACACAAAATTAATTTAGCTGTAGCTTGTGTCATTGATCCATTAGGCACCTCAATGAATCTATTAATTAGCTGAGGTGTGATACTATCTTATACGCTCATGTTCTAGAGGCTGAAAAATAGCTAATTAACAGTTTTGAGGAAATAAAAAATGACGTCCACTCATGAATTAATACCCAAACATTTAAAATAACTTTTCACCTACATTTCTGAGACTTTACCTTCACGTCCTTTCTGTTGCATAGGTATTTGGATTTTTATAGGTATACAGGAGTTTGTGGAAACTCTCTCATTATCCCTACTGCACATAAATAGATGGAAACCCTGCCTCAAAGGGCTTTTGCCTAAGTCTCCTTTAGTGCCAGAAATAAAGGAGACATTCAATGCAGGCAGAATACAAATATCATTGCCTACTGCTGGGTTGTGGAACAGCCCAAGAGAAGTGTGTTCATAGGATAGCAGTGACTTGAGTAGGAGAGTCTACAGACAGAGGGGACTTTCTGGAGCCAAGACTCTAGATAGGGTCTCTTCTGTCTTTTCTGTTAAGACCAAGACTCTCGATGTAGGCAAATGTTGTGGGAACTAGATTTATGCTGTTGGGGGATTTTACATATGAAAGTTTAAAAAAAAAAGACAAAACTTGGAAATCAAATTTAAATATGTTTATCTCTCTGTTGCAACATCCTGAAAAGAAATAGCTGAGTACATTTTTTTTAATGATAAGGAAGGATTAGGAAAAGAAAATAGGAAATTGGGGGAAGCAAGGAAAACAGAAGGGGTCTCATTGCTGTTTGTGAAAATACAAATAGTAAATCAACTAGAGTAAGTAAGCACTACCTTATGCTTTAATATCATTTCTCCATTTGATGTAATTGTGCATTTAATGGGTAAAGGTATTAACTTAATCTGTAGAATTATTTACCTCTCATTTCATCTTGTTAGGGCTTTCTAAGGTAACTTTTTAAATGAACAACATTTTGGATTAATTTATAATTTTAAAAACTGGGTTTTGTAAAATGGAAAGCTCTTACATCATAAAGGAATATTATTTAAATCCAATTAAATTATTCTGATTTCTTTGCAAATAATAAGCTTGTTTCATTTGGATATTCTTTAAACATTTTCCAGATTTTTTAAAACCTGTTCAACTATCTAGTTGTCTAGATGTTCATTTTTCTGCAATATATCGAAGGGTATTAAAGTTGCAAATTTGACTTTCTCTTAAGTTATTGTTTCTAATCTCATTTTGTAATTTAGCTAAGTGTTTATAACTTCAGAGATGGCTGTTATAAATACTTCCTGAATTCTTGTCAATTGCTTTAACATAAACCAAAACGTAGTCACAATTTTAAAAAAGATATAAAGCAAAAATGTCTAGAATTGTGTGATATTATGTAATGGAACTAATCTTAGAATTAGTACAACAGAAGTCTTTTGTGGAACCAAGTACCATGGAGTTATTCAGGAATTTTTTTCTTTTAAATTTATCTTATTATTTTTTTTAAATTTTACCTTGTTTTGGTAGACTATGTCTACTAAACCTTACATGCCTAACATTCTTCAGTTACCCATTAGCACATTAACAGATTTGAGACACATAGAGGCACAGTCTAAGGAGGCAGTTGTAACGCTGAAGATGCCAAATCATTCCCAAGCCTAGACACCAGTTTTAAATGGTCTGGCATCCCCAGAGCTACCATTGTAAATGCTAACAGTCCTATATTTCAAATCACAGCAACATGTATTTCTTTCTATAATTTCAAATGTTATGGTTTGAATGTGAGGTGTCCCCCAAAAGCTCATGTGTGAAAAAATGCAAGAAAGTATAGAGGTGAAAAGATTGTTATGAGAGCCTTAACTTAATCAGAGCATTAATCCCCTGATGGTATTAATTGAGTGGTAACTGAAGGCAGTGAGGGTGTGGCTGGAGGAGGCCTGCCTTGGGGTATGTTTTGTATCCAGGAAGTTGAATCTCTCTCTGCTGCCTAATTATGTGAGCTGTTTGCTTCCACCACACTCTTCTGCCATGATTTTCTATCTCACCTTGAACCCAAAGAAATGGAGCCACCTGTCCAGGGACTGAGACCTCTGAAACCAGGATCCACCAAAAAAACTTTTCCTCCTCTAAAATTGCTCTTGTCTGGTCTTTTAGTCACAGCAGTATAAAAGCCGACTAAAACAATGAAGGAAAAATGAATAATAAAAAATATGAGCCAGACACACACCTGTAATCCCAGCATTCTGGGAGGCTGAGACAGGGGAATCATGAGTTCAAAGCCAGCCTCAGCAATGGCGAGGCGTTAAGCAACTCAGTGAGACCCTGTCTCTATATAAAACACAAAATAGGGCTGGGGATATGGCTCAGTGGTTGAGTACCCCTGAGTTCAATCCCTGGTACCAAAACAAAACAAAACAAACAAAAAAGTGTAGTCCTCAAAGTGCAAAAGAAATGAGAAATGCAAGATTCTGTAGCCAGAGATCCTCTGAAAAATTTGTTTCCCATTGGAAGCCATGTAATCTGTGGGAGCATTCAGTTTTGAGGAAAGAAATAGCACACGTTATTTATTTTTATCAATATGTCATTTTAGGGTTTTTTTCTGTGTTTTCTTTTTTTCCCCCTTTGGTACCGGTGATTGAATTCAGGAGTACTCAACAACTGAGCCACATCCCAGCCCTTTTTTTTGCATTTTATTTAGAGACAGTGTCTCATCAAGTTGTTTGGCACCTCCCTTTTGCTGAGGCTGGCTTTGAACCTGCAATCCTCCTGCCTCACCCTCCAGAGCTGCTGGAATTACAGGCATGCACCACCATGCCTAGCTTTATTAGGTTTTTAAAATGAATTTATATACTGGATGTACAGTACATATATAAAAGATAAAATGTATGCACATATTAAAGTTTGATCTTCAATTTTGTGAAATAATTTTTTCAGCAATCAAAATGTTTGAAAACTGGTTAGCTTTATCTTAAGCATGCCATTGGGATAGGTCTCCTAGGCAGTCCCAATGTTGGAACTAATGTCTACCCTAGATTCAGCACTCAATAAACTTTAACTGTTTGGTTAATCCATCATTCTATGATGGAATTTTCCAGCTGGAAATTGTCTGAATTTAGTCACTATAATACAAATTGAGAGGGTTTTTTTTGATTGTTCTGTTTTGGGTTTTGTTTTTTGTTTTTTGTTTTTTGGTACCCAGATTGAATCCAGGGGCTGTTTACCATTGAGCCACATCACTAGCCTTTTTGTTTGTTTGTTTTGAGACAAGTTCTCACTAAGGGGCGCAGGGGCTTGGTAAATTGCTGAGGCTGGCTTTGAACTTGGGATCCTCCTTGTCTCAACAGCAGAGGCTGCTGGAATTACATGTGTGCCCCACTTCACCCCACCAGAAGCCTTTTTGAAAAGCCATTCTTACATACATTTTGCCTAATATATTATCTCTGGGATATAGATTTGTAAAGATATATAATCTGGATGAACTTTTTCAAATCTATTGCTCTTCATTCACATATTTGTACTTTTTAGACTGTTTTAACATTTGCCAGAAACTTGCAGACTTGAAATTCAATATTTTTTTCATTGTTCTTTGCCTGAAGAAATACTGTGAAGACCAAACTACTACAAATTAGTCCCATCTTTTTTCCAACCTTTCAAGTCATGCTATATTCCTATATCAAATACTTTATTTGGCTCTTTGTGAAACATTTGTTTGCTTTTGTTTTTTTTTTTGTTTGTTTGTTTTCCCTGTGCCCTGAGCACACATAAACCACTAATAATTCACAACATGACGGCAGAAAAGGAATGTGGCTTTACTCTGCTGCTATGAAACCACAATTATAAGTGTTTGTCATGAAAACTACAGTGGAAAAATAAACATATTCTGCACTTTATTTAATATTTTTTAAAAGAGAATCTGAGATTAGCTCTGAGCAGTACATAGCTTGGTATTTTAATTAAAAGTAGAGACTATAAAGCCATTTATAAAAGCAATATCAAATTAACAGGTTATCTAATTTTACTTTCATATTTTTTCATTATGCCTTAGGGATTATGTTGAAGACAGAGGTTGTTATTTTATCATAAGAAATAATACAATACACTCCTGGAAGATGCTTATTAAAGTGAAATTACAGGAAAGTTGCTATTTTAAAAATTCTATTTTAAAAAATGAAAAATATTTTGCATTTAACAACTTCACTTCCATCTGGGTTTTAATTTATAATGTCCATGGTAAATGAAGTCCTATTTTCTGGTAAAGCGCATTATTCTTCCTCCAAAAATAAAGAATTCCTACCATTTTTAAGTTACAAGAAGCCCCTGTGTACAAATGGCTAAAAGCAGTAAGTTAATATTAAATGAAAACATTATATCACTATAGCTTGTGATAATAGAGTACTGAAATATTATTTTTAACTAGCTGATTTTCTTTTCTTTTTTTTTTTTTTTGGTACTGGAGATTGAACTCAGGGGCACTCGACCACTGAGCCACATCCCCAGCCCTGTTTTGTGTTTTATGCAGAGACAGGGTCTCACTGAGTTGCTTAGCGCCTCGCCATTGCTGAGGCTGGCTTTGAACTCGCGATTCTCCTGTCTCAGCCTCCCTAAGTGCTGGGATTACAGGCTTGCGCCACCGCGCCCGGCTCTGATTTTCTTTTTATATGTACTATGTATGTTATATTCAGATAGGATGTCCAAAACCAAGATACTGTCTATCACACATATCCACACTAGATGGTTCTAAAGAAAATATTTAAAAGAGAAATATAAAACAAAATAAGCTGTAACAATTAAAAAGAATAACAGGAGACATGGAATATTTGGAAGAGTATAAATATTTTGTTAACTAAAAAAGGAAATAAAAGTCAAAATTAAAATTTCAAGGTTGTTCTACATTCCCAATAAAATTGTTTTTTAATTTGATATTCATTTTAAAATGTTCGAATTATCTGTTTAAGTATACTGACTAATATAGCCTATGGAAACATTAGTGAATAATAATTAACCAAAAGGAAATATGTACTAATCTGTTAAAATTTAATTTAGATAATGCATTGTCAGAAAGTGAAAGGTATTTCTTCCTATTGTGAAGAAAAATTCTAACCTTCAAAGGACTTACTCTAGTGTCTACCTTTTTTTTACCCCATATATATTTATAAATGTACATATTTGCTAGTATACATTTATATATGTATATATATACACATATATGTATATATACATATTTGTTATTTACCAATTAAAAATAAAAATGAATAGATTTAGATTCACAGGAAAATTGCAAATATAGTATCACATGTTTTTTTTCTTTATTATTAATATCTCACATTAAGCATATTATGGATGTCAAGCATACATTATTTTTAATTATATCTATACCTTTTTCGTATTTCCTTACTTTTTGCTTAATGTAGTTTTTAAAATTTTTATTTATTTATTCTACTTAGGTATACATGATAGCAGAATGATTCATTGTACACAGATGGAGCACAACTTTTCATTTCTCTGGTTGTATGTGATGTACAATCACATCATATATGCAGTCATACGTGAAGTTAGGGCTATGATGTTCATCTTAGTCCACCATCTTTACTGTCTCCAGGCCCCTTTCCCCTTCCCTGCCCTTTGATCAAAGTTCCTCCATTCTTCCCATGTCCTCCCCGCCATTATGGATCAGTATCCACTTATCAGAGAGAACATTTGACATTTGATTTTTTGGGATGGCTTACTTCACTTAGCAAGATGTTCTCCAATTCCATCCATTTACTTGCAAATGCCATAATGTTATTCTCTTATTGATGAGTAATATTCCACTGTGTATATATACCATAGTTTCTTTATCCATTCATCTATCAAAGGGCATCTAGGTTGGTTCCACAGTTTAGCTACTGTGAATTGAACTGCTATGAACATTGAAGTGTCTGCATTACTGATGTATGCTGTTTTTAAGTCTTTTGGGTATAGACTGAGGAGTGGGATAGCTGAGTCAAATGGTTGTTCCATGCCAAGTTTTCTAAGGAAACTCCATACTGATTTCCAGATTGGTTGTACCAATTTGCAGTCCCACCAGCAATGTATGAGCGTACCTTTCCCCCCACAACCTCACCAACACTTATTGATGTTTGTATTCTTGATAATTGTCATTCTGACTGGTATGAGATGAAATCATAAGGTAGTTTTGATTTGCATTTCTCTAATTGATAGAGATGTTGAACATTTTTTCACATGTCTGTTGACCGATTGTATATCTTTTTCTGAGAAGTGTCTGTTCAGCTACTTGGCCCATTCATTGATTGGGTTGTTTGCTTTTTTGGTGTTAAGTTTTTTGGGTTCTTTATATATACTGGAGATTAGTGCTCTATCAGATGTGCATGTGGCAAAAATTTGTTCCCAGAATGTAGGCTCTCTGTTCACTTCATTGTTTTGGAAGCATTCCATCTAAAAGCATTCCCTCTTTCATCACTGCTATTCCACATAGTTCTTGAAACAGTATCCAGAGCAATTAGACAGATGAAAGAAATTAAAGGGATATGAATAGGAAAAAAAGAACTCAAACTATCATTATTTGCTGATGACATTATTCTATACTTAGAGGATCCAAAATATTCTACCAGAAAACTTCTAGAACTAATAAATGAATTCAGTATTATATATATATTATATATATAATTATATATAAATATTATAGTATTATATTATTATATAATAGTATAAAGTATTTTATATATTTATATATATATATATATATATATATTTAGTTGTTGATGGACCTTATTTTATTTATATATATGCAATGCTGAGAATTGAACCCAGTGCCTCACATGTGCTAGGCAAGTGCTCTACCACTGAGCTACAACCCCAGCCATTTCCTAATGTATTTTGATTTCTAGAATTTCAACTAGGTAGATGTTCCCTGTCATGTCTCTCAATCTATTCTTGGCTATCACAATCTCTCAAATTTTCTTGTTCTGATGGCCTTACCAACTTTGTGGATTATAGTTGGACATTTTATACTCTCTTCCTGAAGTGCAGTGGTATTTTGTCTAATACTTTTCTTGTGATTAGACAATGTTATGTGGTTTTGAGAAAAAACGAGACAAAATATTATTATAGAGTTACTGCTATAGGGTACTTTCTTCTCCTGTCTAATGATTCCCTAACTTCCTGTATTCACATATTAAGGTATACGTGTGTTCTCTAAACTTCCACAGGCTGTCAAATGTATAGTGTCATGCTTCTACCATGAGAACCTCATACGGAAGGGTGTTCTTAACAAAGACCCATCAACAGTGCAATTCCAGTGACAATCAGCTCCCCTATTGCTAAATCTTGTTTCTAACACTGTTGCCCTATATAACTGCATGACTTCTGAGTAAAATGATCATACTAGGACTGAGCAGAAAATATGAGTCAGAAGCATCTGGTAGAAAAAGTAAGGAAGTAGGGGGTGCTCAAAATAAACACACGCACACAAACGGAAGTACATGTTCATTTTCCATTGTTAAAATCCAGAATAATTTGAGCAACAAATAAAGAAATACTGGAATGTAACCCAAGATATAAAATAAACATTATGTGTCCACGGTAAGATAAGTAAATGACTGAACATATGAATAAGGTGAAGAGAATAGAAAATGTCAAAGGCAGAAGAATTGTAGACAAGCACTGTGGCTCCCATGGAGGTATTACCACTCTCCCCCAACCTTTAATCAGGATCTATGCACAGAGACTTCTTTCCAAACAGGAGAGTATGAAATGGGGGAAGAAGAGTTATTTTCCAGTCTGCTAAAATGGAAAACCTTTCCTCAGGTGGTTGATCAAGGCTGAATTCAATAGTGGTATGCTTGTTTGTATCCTTGATGTCAGGTACGGTCAGCTGAGAAGACGTATAAACAATGATGCCTCAGGAGCAATGGTCTCACCTAGTGCCTGTGTGCACCTGGAAAGACACCATGAGAACACACTGCCAGATGGCACCCTGCACTAGTGAAGAAAGAACCCTCCCCAGAAGCCAGCCCTGAGGGCATACAGTGAGAAAACAAATGTTTTTTGTGTAAGACACTGTTCTGAGATATTGTTATGGAAACATGGCCATCTTAATACTCTCGTTTTTCTGTATTTCTTTGGACATATTTAAAATACACAAATTAATTGAAGTTATTTTTCTACCAAGTTTATTGCCTTTAGTTCAGGAACAGTTTCTACCAATTGTACTGAAGATCCTCACCTGTGATCCACTCTTACATATTTCATGGCTTGTCTCATAATTTCTGGTTGAACACTGGACCCTGGCATGATTGAGCGACCCTGAAGGTCCTTCTCCTTCCCTCGTCAGTTTGGCAGCAGTGGGGAGCCTCCTGTTTCAGTTGCCCTGCCTATTGTGTCTTTAGTAACTTTCCTAAATGACTTATGTAAAAACTAGATATGTGTTTTTGCAGTGGAAGCTGAAGTTTCTGCCCAGTTAGTTTAGTTGTCAAGTAACCTTTAGTACCCAGATGTGGTAGGTGCCTGACTTTGTTGAGTAGCTGTGTGTGCCTGTTGGGGCAAACAGGGAAGAAAATCTGCACTAAGAAAACTGCCAGGAGAAACAAAGGAAGGGACGTGAGTGGGGATTTTTAGGGACCTTCCAGACAGCTCAAATCATCATGATGCTCTTAGGAAGGTACTTTAGGGGAATCTCAGGCCCTTTCTGTTCCAATAGCAAATTCTGAGCTACTGGTGGTCACCATGTCTGTGGTGCCGCTGGTTTTCAGTGGCCTGGGAATGCAACAGGTGAAACTGCCACATAATTCGCTGCTCTTACCATGATTCCTAAGGTTTTTTGAATAATAATACTTGAATTGTTGCAAATTTTAGTTGATTTCAAGAGTTATATTCTCAACACTCACAGAGAAGTAGATTCTACCACCATCACTGATATCATCTCAAATTACTTTATTTTTTATATTTGTTCTAATTAGTTACACATGACAGCCGAATGCATTTTGACACATCATACATAAATGGAGTATAACTTCTCATTCTTCTGGTTGTACACAATGTGGAGTTACACAGGTCGTGTAATCATATGTGCACATAGGGTTAATAATGTCCAGTTCATTCTACTATCATTACTACCCTCATCTAACTTTAAGTTCAAAGAATTAAATCAGTAATGGAACATTTAAGTAATGAGTAGAACAAACTATTGAAACTAACTGCTCAACCCTAGCTTAATTGCAAAACTTCTGCATTGTTTAGTAAATGTTTAAAGAGAAATTGCTTAATATTATATTTTTAAAAATAATGTGTAACCATTTATTCTTTGCTTTGAATTTAAGCTAAGTATTTAGTTTTAGTCTTACCACTTTCATACCAAATGAACTCTTATCATATCCTTGAAAGACTGAATGTGTGTTTCTCAAATACTAAGAGGAATAAAGTGAAATATATTATCTTGTTTTAGACTCAAGATTTTAATTAGGAATTCATCTCACTTCCATTACATTTCCCCGGGCAACTTATCTACAAGGGATTTGTGTTTTGTTTTGTTTTGTTTTTTGGCCCCTGTAAGACTCAAGGTTTACCTCAATTTCATGCTAATATCTCATCACTTTTTCATCCCTGGTCTTTGGTTGTTCACATAGCCTGACTTGATGTAACTCATGGACTCGTGTATCCCTGGTTTATTTGTTTTCTGATGAGATAACATGGAGTATAATATTCCTTCTCTCTATTCATAGTGTTTAGTCCTAAGTAAACAACAAAGCAAGATAATGGTTGGGAGACACTTAGAGGTCAAGGTGGCTACACTAGTTTCCTATTTCTTTTTTATATATATATATTTTTTTAGTTATAGATGGACACAATGTCTTTATTTTATTGCTCTGTATGTGGTGCCGAGGATCGAACCCAGGGCCTCACGCATGCGAGGCAAGCGCTCTACCGCTGAGCTACAATCCCAGCCCCTAGTTTTCTATTTCTGATGTAAAAAAATCACTACAAATTGGACAACTTTAAGCAATACAAATTTGTTCTTATACTTATGTCATGCCTTGTGTCTGGTAAGAATTTCAATTGAATAAATGTGATAATAAGTTATGTTCCTTCTCTGGAGGCTCAAGAAGAGCATCCATCTCCTACTCTATTCTTATGTCAGCGTATCAATTACACAGCATGGACGGTTTCTCTGTGGCATGTCTGTACATGTGCATAGCAGAAGTTGTTCAATTTCACTTCCCACCACCTTCCAACCTTACCTTCCCCCAGCCCTACTCCCCTTCCTCTGTGTTAAATGTCTCCCTTCTAGATTCACCTTCTCCTTTCCCCCACCACTTCCTCTAACTTCCACCTATGAGAGAAAGCAGGTGCTACTTGTCATTCTGAGTCTAACTTATTTCATTGTTGGTAATATTTAGTTCCTGGGGTTGTGACAAGAGCCATGGGACACTGTTATCTTCCAGCTGGATAGTTGCAACCAGCCTCTAAATTTTCTGCATCTCTTGCCTCATAGGCCTCTTCCTTCATCTTCAAATCTAGTAAAGTGTTCTTCTTACACCATATTTCCCTGAACAAGCCAAGAACCAGTGTCTTCTATTACACAAGTATGTGATTAGATTGTGTCCATCTGGATCATCCAGGGTAATCTTGCCATCTCAAAGCCTACATATTTAATCCCATCTGTGAAGTTCCTAATACCAGGTAAGGGAATGTATTCACAGATCCAGGAAATTAGGATATGTGTATCATTGAGTGAGGGGCTCTATTCCACCTACAATAGTGACAAATCATTGGCACATTTTCACTGAATTTCGAAATATATTCTTCTTTGTAGGAATAGAGGATGACTAAGATCTGGTTATAAATTCACTTTGAAGAATGTAGTTACTCTAGTGTTAATAAATTTTTGAAATGTTAGAAAGGTATTTCAGGAAGGGGATACAATTTTCTTAGATTCACGAGCCTGTAATAGACACAAACCAGATAGTGAGACATTACTAAGAGTTTCATAACTCCACCTGCCTTTCAGCTACAATTCTGAGAAGAGCATGACTCAAACCCCACTGAAGAGAGGTGAAGGATCCTCTCCTACGTATGCCATCTCCTGGATACTTCTTAATCTGAAAATATGGAATAAATAAGGAAATGTGGAAACTGAAGAAAAGACAAGAGATCAAGGAAAACTCGTGTCTCCTGGAAACATGGGAAAGAGGGGAGGAGGCAAAGACTTGGAGGATGTGTGTGGCTAAAAAACACAAGGGAAATATATGGAAGTGTTTTAAGAGATCCTAAAGATTGTAACAGAATGTAATCATTTTGTAGATTAAATATGCATCATATGCAGAGTACATATCCCCCACATATTTCCCAGCTATTTTGCATAAATTATACTTTAAACATATTCATTCTTATCTACAACAGATTCCTTGTATAATTTAGGAAGGATATGGTAATATATGTAATGTTTCTGAAAAGAAGAATAATGTTAAATTAATGTGATAAGGACATTACTATAAATTTATCAAGCTACAATTATTACATGGCAAACTACCTATTCTTATATACTTTATAAGATGCAGTGTTTGGAAGAATGGCTCTTTTTCAAAGTATTGATTTCTTTTAATTTGTAAATCATAAATCACTTCACAAAAGGAATGTTTATCTGGCAATTAGAATCAGCTTTGGTAATGAATACTGATAACTTGTTTAGTCACACAGATATTCTATATAGGACACTTTTTAATTAAAATGGTAATTCTTGAATTACAATTATGCACATTAAATATATTAATCTATAAGTGAAAAATTTGTTATAATGTCTCTAATTTAAATGGACACTGTACAATGCCAGCTGTAAATTTTCTAGTTTCCCAATGGTTATTATTTTATGCACCTTCCATTAGTGTTATCAGGAGTTGAATTACAAAAGTTCAGTTTCATGCTTTAAAGAGGCATTTCTAATTAAGATTTTGTTGTCTGATATTAAGGATATACTTTTGAGATGGAATTATTCCTGGTCATTAACCTAATGATTATTTCTCTAGATAAGGAACACTATATAGAATACTGCTCTATTTGTGCATACCCCAACTAGAATGTTAAATAATCTTAAAAAACCTGGAGAGTGGGCTGGTGATATATCTCAGTGGTAGAGGGCTTGCCTAGTATGCTCAACAAGGCCCTGGGTTTGATCCTCAGTAGCATATACACACACAAACTAGAAAATGTCATACTGAGAGATGTACATGTATATATGGACCCATGTATACATTAAGACAGAAAGAGCTTGCTACCAACGCTTTAGACATGGAATGGGGTTTTATTGCTGATTTTGGCCAAATCTTTGATTGATATTATGGGTTTTGTTGTGCAGTAGTATAGGTGATTATTATAAAGGAAACACTTATGGGCACTAAATAAAGTCATGTAGCATTCCAGAGAAGTTACTTCTCAGAATAAAATGGTTAAAACCTGGTCTAGGAATTTATTTGCTTTACACTCAAATGACTTCACCAACTTCATCTTCAATGCTGTCTTGAAATCCATC
>PVHX01015312.1:0-47293 GCA_004024805.1 Geosciurus inauris
TGGGAAAGGAGGAAGAAAAATTACTAAAGAGTTGTAGTTTGAAACCTGGCTATTTCTCTACCCAAATCGAAGGAATTTTTGGTCTGAGTGGAAAACTTCACAATGGGCTTTTTACTTTTCTGGGGAGAAGACACAGGGGAATCCTAGCCTAAGGCATATTGTGTCTGAATTTGCTTTCTGACTGTAGAGTAACTGGATGGGGTAGACACAGAAATCTGTTTATGTAGATCTATAGGCACAGGTCTGTAGATCCTCCTAGAAAAGAGGAGGCCAGGTAGACAAGTGATCTAGTACCAAAGCCTTAGGCATTCAAGAAGAATGAGTTTAAGTCTGATGCTCAGCTCACCATCCCTGAGGTTTGTCTTCTGGCTCTTGTCAGCTTCAGATTGATCTCTAAGTACTAAACTGGAAGAATTTTCTTTTTAACTTAACATTTTATGATATGTTGGGACCAAGAATCCTTTTCCTTTGGGCTCCACATGGAAAATATGTCCATAAAAGGAAGGTCAGAAGGAATCTTTTCATTTCTTCTCAGGACACAGGACTTGGCTTTAGTTACCCTGAGCACTCAAGCTCATGAACACCAGTAGTGCCTCACAGACATTGGTAGATGGTGGGGAGGAGCCAGTGTGCTAGGCATAGTTGGCTGAAATTTGGCAGATTCTAGGAGGCCTGCAGAAGCTACAGTATCTGGCAAGGAACAATGTACAGTGGATGATGGCACTCCAAAGAACAACTAGAACTCCCAGGCAGTGTCTTTGTGGGTAGTCATAGCTTTAGAGTTGGACATCACCAGTGGATGGAGGAAGAGGAAAGGAAGTAGCAGATGCCATGTAGTAGCTGAAAAGGGTGATTTATGATCAGATTTATGGGCCCCTGTAAATAGCCAGCAGAGGCAGAAGTTATCAATAGTGAATTCTAGTTGGTGCACTTATAGGTGAAAAGCAGATTAGCAAAATAATGACCATCAATGTCAATTTGTTTCCCACTGAAATGCTAGTTTGGTGTGGCTTGGAACATCTAGGTCCAAGACACTTAGCAAGGTCATGGAATCTTCTCTGAAAGGCAAACAGGCCTACAAGCTTAGAATCCACTTCTGTTAAGAAATGACCACTGATTATCTAGAGTAGAGCTCGGAAGTAGGTCTGTTGTCTAACTTCTGGAATCTGTTCCCAGCTCTTCATTGTGTAGTTTTTTGTTCCTAGGGAAGTTACACAATTTCCCCTGAGTTACAGTTTCTTCTATTGGGGGTATATTACCACTCTTAACAGTTTCTTTTCTCTTTTGGGGGACGAGATAAGGATTATGTAACAAAATACATAGGAAACCTAAGAATAGTCCTTAAGCAGAAACACCATTCACATAATAATTTATCAATTAATTCAACAAATATTTATTGAGCACCCATTATGTACTAGATATCAGCAAAATAAGAAGCAAAGTCTTCACTAGAGAGAGGAGGGGATGGAGAGGTTAAAGGTTTGAGGGGGTGTAATGGTCAATTTGAATTATCATCTTAATTGGATTAAGAGGTGCCAATGATTAAGAGGCTTCTGGGTGTGTCAATGAGGATGTGTCTAGGAATGACTGGCATGTGGGATAGTGAAATCAAGTGGAGACCCTCACTAAGCGTGGGCAGCAAGGTCCAATAGGATAGTGGCTTGGATGGAATAAAAGTGGGCAGGACAAATAAGCAGCAGCAGATACAAGCTTGATTCTTGAAAGAGTTCTTGATTGCTGCTACGATTGCCTGAGGACATCAAACTCTTGCTCCCTCACTCTTCCAAAGAGGACTCTGACAGTGATTCTCCACAGAGTTTCCAGAAGCCTTCAGTCTAGGGTAGCACCATTGATTCCTCTTGTTCTGAGGCTTCAGCCTCTTGGACTGCACAGCTACTGGTTATTACAGCTCTCCAGCCTGCAGACTGCTGTTGTAGATTATCCAGCTTCTGGTGGCATAAGCCAGTCTAATAAATACCCTTTTTTATAATCATATTTCCTATTGTTTCTGTTCCTCTAGAGAACCCTGACTAATATAGGGGGGAAGAGAAGTTATGAACTAGTCACTACTGAGTAGGAGAGTGCATTGATCAGGAAGACATAGGATTCCTGGACAGCAGAGGGACTTGAGGATTCCTCCTTAAAAGGTTGAAAAATGTGCAGTTTCCTAACAGGGGCACTGTGAGTTTCAAGCCTTCATTTTATTTTAAGCAGTTGCACCGCTTCTTCAAAGAAATCCTAGTGAGGTACCTGTATAGATAGTAAAGAGAAGCTCTAGCTGAGGTAGCTGTGATCTCTTGCAAACAGGAGTTCGCTGTGAATATCTTTCTTGTTCCTCAGTGGAGTCTCCCCAGATCTAGGGAATATAATTTGAAAACTGCTGTTAAGAAGTTCAGCTCAATAAAACCTCAGTAATCAAACCAGAAAAGGAACTCTAGATCTAGCATTCCACTTCACATTTAGATTTGTGAACAACCCAGGCTTCTGAACACTTACATGTGAGTTTAATGGAGATCGCAAAAAGCAAAGAAAACCCAAGAATCATTTTGATAGGAAAGGTTTTGTGGGACTGGAATTTAAAATATAGTATTATTTTAGTGCCTTCATCATTTATTACCTCAATAATGCTGTATAACAAACCACCCCAAAACTTGAGGGCTTAATTCAATAATATCTTATTGTCATGCTCATGTTCTGTGGGTTGACAGGGATGGGTCTAGCGCAGGATGTAAATCTGTAGGTCATGTGGGTGGGATTTCTTCCTCTGTCACATGCTAGTATCCAGGCTATCCAGGATGGGTTCTCATGATGTGGCAGACCAAAGAATAAGATGAAAGGTGTAAGCATACTTAAAGGCATCTGCTCATGTCTTCTCTACTAACTTCTCAGTGACCAAAGCAAATCACATTGTCTAGGTAAAAGTCAAAGGGCAGGGAAGTGCTCTGTGCCTGTCATGAGGTCATGGTATAGGGGAGTGCAGAAGTGAGAACAGTAATTCAGTCCCCCGCAGTACCCATATAGCACAGCATAATTACCCTCCAGCCGGGAGCGTGACATTCCCTGCTCCTCTGCCTGGACTGCATCCTAACTTCTACATGTTGAGGAATCCAGAGAATCCAAACATGTGTGGGCACCTGGCTTGCAAGCATCACAAGCAGCCATGTGGATATAATGGTAGTGACCAGCATAGTTGATGGTGCTTGGTAAAGACACTGAACAGCGTGTTCTGGAAACTGTGTCAAAGGCCAACAAGCAGTTTAGTGTATCAGAGGTTTCAGCAGGAGGCCTTGGTAATAGCAGGTAGAGCAGAAGAGAAAGAAAAGGCCAGATCTTGGCTAATAGGACTTGTAAGAGCATGTGATGTAGCCTCCAGAAACAAGTGAGAGGATGTCAGAGATGGTTTATTGCTATTAATGTAACAATACATATTCCAGTAGGTTGATGTGCCTTGAGGAAACTCATTTGCAACAATCTGAAATAGAATCTCAGTGAACCTTGGCACATCTGGCTCCACACATCGCAGATGAGTCATTCAGTGTTTGTGTGAGCACCTTCCATGACAGGACTCACTCCCACCAGGCAGCTCATCCAGGTTTAGATGCCAACATTGACAATGACCTTCTAAGCATGCAACACACAGGATAAGAATGCATGAAACCAGATACCAGGGAAGTGAAAGCCCAGAATTAGAGATTTGTGAAACATTACTAATTTAAAGAAAAAATTTTTTCATCATGTTCAAAGGGGAAACAAGGGAAGGAGAAGCTGACAGAAGATAGAAAGAATGGGAACTGTTCTCTTTTACTTTCATGTTCTTCATAGTTTTGAAAATTAATTAATATGGTTCAAAAGGAATGAAACTTGAAGAGGAGAAAGTAAGAGCACCCTTGGCTATTTGTAAGTGCTTGTATCTGTGATGACCCAGGGTAGAAAGAGACCTTGAGGGTTAGATCCATGAGGGAGTCTACTTTAGTAGACAAATTGAATCTGAGACCCAGCTGTTTTACTAGTTTAGTTTAGTTCTACTCTAATAAGCTCATTTTAAGAACTGATAAAAAGTTGATGATGAGCCCAGGGTTTAAGTTTACAGGTGGTTTATATAGTTATGAACTTTGCCCGTAATGTTTAATTTGTAGGAGCCAAAGCAGCTCTCAGGTTGTTTCAACAATAACACCAAGATCAGCTGTCAAATCAGCCAAGGCAGGAGGGAACTAGTCAGACTGGTTATTTAACTGCTTATATATAACCAACCAAAAGAATAATGGCCATCATCAACAAAGTTTAAAGGCTGAATTTTAAAGTTTTCAACAAGCTGTGTTGACATGTATCTACAACCTTAATGTGCAAACCACTTCAAGCCGAATGAGTTTTAAAAGCTGTAAATTAAAATCACATTTCTTTTGTGAGGCCTTGAAACCTTTGCAAAGCAAATAAATCAGTCAGATTGTCCCCTATTGAGAATCCCAAATTTCTTCAGGAAATTCAGAGCTCAAAAAGAAATTAAAACAGAAACTGAAAATGTGGTTTTTGACTAGTGATTTACTGCCTGTCTGGGCATATGACATATGTTGTTGTTCAATTTCATCACACACCCTTTCTCTTAAACCTTTCCTCTTAACATCTGGGTTCAAATTCAGCTAATGTGCTGGTCAACTGCAGCCAGACTTGCCTGGGACATCCTCCATGTGGTGATGCCACATCGAGGTGGCAGTCTGGCCAGAGTAGAGTAGTATAAATGCTTGTGGTTCCTGATGGCAATAGTCTGGCTCTCAGGAGGAATATAGCCTTACAAAAGTGGACCAGATTTAAGGCCCCTTTAAAATAAAAAAGAAATAATAATTTTGATTAGAAATGTTTTGCTCTAAAATGCCCATTATAAGAATTATAGACATAAAGATTTCTCAAAACCAAAATTGAGATAATAACATAGGTCCATTCTGAAAAGACTAGGAATAATTATCACATTAAAACATACAAGATTTTACTCAACAATAAACTTGGTCAAATGAACCCCACTGTATAACTATGGTGCACTAATAAAAACATTGAAAAAAAAATAAACTCTGTCTACCTAGGTATCTCTGGTTCTGCCTACTTCAAGAGAGGCACAAGGCTATTTCTGAGATCAGTTTGTATGTGTGCCTTCCTATACTTTATGGAAATATATGTGAAAATTTGGGGATTGTGGCTGCAAGGTGCGTCTGGGCAATGCCTTGATGTTCTCTAGCATCCAGCATCCCCCACCCAAGAACAGGCAGATTAACCTCTGTGGTCAAGGGTAGGGCAGAGGACCTTCACCCTGCCTCAATTGCTTGCTAAGAATATGATGTTATGGGTTTACAAACAAATTCTTCAAGAGGGCCCCTCATTGAAACCACTATATGGCCCTGTAGTTGTCATTTGTGACTTAGCTGGAGCACTGCTCTCTAGAGGAAGGGTTGAGCAACAGCCATAGTTGCCACACCATCCATCTTTCAAGTATGGCTGGAGCTGATCTATACTTGGGAATCACTAGAGAGGACAGTGGCTGGCTGGCATAGAGGCAGTAGGAGTGGCTACTCAGGACAGTAAAGAGGAAGAACCCACAAATTTCCAGCCTGTTCCTCTGTTCAAACTCTTGTTATCAATGTGGGAGCAAAGAAGAATGGTGGTTTGTGTTGTGGTATTAATGGAGTGAGACAGGCCATGCCAATTGGCGAAAATAGAGCAGGGATGAGTTAAAAAATTATTGCAACAAGGAAATCTTGAGATTAGAGAGTGAGACACAGACTCCTTACAAAGGATTAGAAATACCTAGCAACTCTGTTCCTACAAACATCTCAGATTCTTAGACTCAATGGTAGGGGAAGGGGAGAGGATTTTCAGTTATGCATGTTTATGATTTTTTAACATTGTGAATCTTTTTACCTAAATGAATTTGTTAATTTATGAATTTGACATCAATTGAATATCTATTTTGTGCCAAGATGTGAAGTAGGTGATGAGGATATGAAGTCTGAACTGATATAAGTCTTGGTGTCTAAAGTATCTAAAGTCTGGAGAAGGGGGGAGATAGGCTTTCAAACCAGCAAGCACCATAGAATATAATCTGTTATACAAAGTGTGAGGCAAGCAGAGTATTGGGAACATCTAACTCTACCAGGATAAGGAGAGCACTTGTGATGAGTTTAGGGAAATGAATAATAGTCCTCCTGATTAATATGGTTAAGGAGACCATTTTTAGGTGGTGAATGTAGGCATAAAAAATGCACTGAAATATTGCATGAAGGGAGCAATTATTTTGTCAGTGTGGTCAGAGTATATGAAGGAGGCATGATAGGGGAGGAATAGCAGGTAGAGCTTGAAGAGGAGGCAGCAGCCAGATCAGGAAGGGCCCAGTTCCAGGATAGGGAAAGCATGGGAAACCACTGAGAAGGGTTAAGCGAGGCCATAAATCTGTGATCTGAACTACTTCTATAGTTATTTCTGAGTGTTGTTTGTGGTGGATTTGTGCAGGTGTGGTTCTCTTTTAGGCTTGGACTGTCTCCCCATCATCTAGATCATATCCTTGTTGGAAGCCCATGGGAGAACTTCAAAGGCAAACTCATGATCATTCTAAGAAATTGGTGTAAAACTGAGCATTAAGTCAATTGCAAGAGGCAGAACACCTTCATAAGGTGAGCTTTTAAGTCTTTTGAAGAGCCAATTCCATCTGCTTATGTCCTCATGGTTCTGAGAGTTCAGGAGGAGTCATGGCAACACATGTCATACTTGGGAATGCTGCTCTGCCTGTATCAGGTGACAGAAGTTTGCTAGGCTTGGCTGGGCCTCAAGTAATAAAAAGATGTTCATTGGTCCAGCATGTAGTACAAACAATGCTGCTTTTGAGCTGTATGACTCAACAGATCCCATGGTGTTAGAAGAATCTGTGTTAAAGAAGTCATGTGGAGATTCTAGCCAACCCCAGTGGAGAGTCACAGCATGAACTCCTAGGGCCCTTGAGCAAGATCATTATCTGTAGCAGAGAACTCTTCACTATTTGGAAAGCAGTTGTTGTCAAGCTATTGGCCCTCAGTAGAGACTAAATGTGCAATCATGGGACAGCAAGTGGCCATGTTAGTATCCATTATGAGCTTGGGATAGTAGATGCACTAAGA
Source organism: Geosciurus inauris (assembly GCA_004024805.1). Lineage (NCBI taxonomy): Eukaryota > Metazoa > Chordata > Mammalia > Rodentia > Sciuridae > Geosciurus > Geosciurus inauris. The sequence goes on from PVHX01015312.1 coordinate 7,137, forward strand.
CAATGACTCATTGTAAGGAGGAAGTGTAACATCTAGCGTCAGCTTGAGTAAGTTTGGAGGGTGCAAGTAACTGAGTGAACAGATGGTGTGGATAGCACGTGACCTTCTACTATTGCACCAATGCTGCTCCCGCAGTTCATACCTATGATTTCATAGGTGTTTCTCCTTGACCAACCAATAATAGAGGAAGAACTCTGAGTTTGGTTGGTACAGTATGTTGGTGCAAGCCAAAAATAGAGCTTTTGTACTATCACCTAAACCAGGAGCCGATATAAAGGATAGTGCTATGGAGAATCCTCAGGAAGCGGGGAGCTTCAGTTAGAGAACCTGGCTATCTGTTTTGTATGGAATGAGAAGTGGTACAAAGTAAACATATATACAGATGTTGGCATGGGAGATTGACTTAACTGGTGGGTAGGGCGTGAAAAGAGCATGGTCGGATGATTGAGGATGAACCCATGGGATTGAGAACAAACTGTTAGGAACTTTGCATTACTCATCAGAGAATATCCACTGCAGAAGTGTCACTAAATAACTAAGAGGATAGGATGTCGGCCAACCCACTGGCAAGTTGATGATTTGGGCACATTTCTACCTGGAAAAAATTCATCCTATACAGGATTAACACATTCTAGGTATGACTTTTTCTTTCCTGCCCACTGTACCTTTGCCAGCATGGCTATCTGAGGACTCACAGAGAACATGTGAAGTTGACAGAGGTCCTGAAAAATACACCTTGAATCCAGGGGCCCACTCCATGCCAAGGCGTCCCCGTTATGAGCACACTACCATAGAATCCACTGGCCCTCCCCTAGGTCATGCCACCTGGAAATTGCCAGCATAAGGTGGTATGAACTCTTGCAGGCATCCAATGAAACTCCAACCTGTAGATGCTGTCTGTGGGGCAGGGTACTATCCTTCAGGATGATATATACTTCTTAAGCCTGTGGCCCTTGGGCAGAATACATGGGTCTTGAGATCAGGGGTCGGAAATAGGATGGTCCTGCTTCCTATCACTCTGTGTGACCCATATGGGGAGATTTATGCTTCCTGTCTCTGCAATTTTAGGTTCTATGGATCTGTAGGTTTGGGATACTTTTATGAGGGTCAGAGCGGGAGTTGAAACTAAATTTAAACTTATGAGCATGACTACTTTGGATCTCTCATGCCAAAAGCAGAACAGCCAAGAGCAGAAATTATTCTATTAGCAGGGCCAATTGATCCTAGTCATTATAACAGGGTGTTATAGTTTGAATGTGAGGTGTCCCCCAAAAGCTCATGTTAGACAATACAAGAAGATTCAGAGAGAAATGATTGGGTTGTAAGAGTCTTAACCCAATCAGCGATGTAATCCTCAGAGATTAACTGAGTGGTAACTGAAGTGATGGAGTGTGGCTGGAGGATGTGGGAATTGGAGCGTGGCTTTGGGTATATATGTCTATCTGGTGAGGGGAGTCTCTCTGCTTCCTGCTCATCGCAAGAGGTGGTTCCCTCTGCCCTACTCTTCCACCATGATGTTCAGCCTCACTTTGAGCCCTAAAGAATGTAGCTGGCTGCCTGTGGATTAAGATCTCTGAAACCGTGAACTTCCAAATAAACCTTTCCTCCTTTATATTTGTGCTGATCTGGTCTTTTAGTCGCAGCAGCAAAATAGCTGACTAAAACACAGGGCTGACAGGGCTACCACCATGTCATGGGGACAGGGAGGAAAATGTTTTGTGTTTAGATAATCCACTGGGGCACCCCTTCCTTTCATGTCAAATCTAACTGTAAATGGGCAGTTATAGGGACCTTGAACTTGGGATTCTCCTGTCTCAGCCTCCCAAAGTGCTGGGATTACAGGCATGCACCACTGCGCCCGACTTCTATTGAGTTTTAAGAATTTGTTTTTTTGTCTTCCTTGCAGGGAACTCAACCTGATAGCTGGTTCAAGTTGAGGTTTTTTTTTCCTCAGGCAAGCAGACAGTCTTTGAGAGCTCAGAGAATATGGTGCAGGCTCCCAAGACACGCCAAGGCAGAAATGTGTGGATCTGCCTGCAGAACACATAGTCAGCCTTCAAGCCAGGTGGTCCCCTCTCAACACTGACCTTGGGATACAGTGCTGGCCTTAACAGGTAGTTAGCTTTTTAAAATTCAAACCCAGTAGGGTGGGGAAACAGAGCCTGCATCTTTCCAGCTGGCATCTTCTGGAATAATGTGAGGCTCCCTGAGGATCCCCTGCTCTTCATTTGCCTCAGGCTGCTCTTGTCAGCTTGAGAACAGGAGGGCAGTGGGTGGACAGCACCTGGTGAATAAATTTACACACTGGAATAATGGTTTCCATGTTGGTTTTCTATAATTAACTAAACAGGCTGGAGTTAAGTTTCATGTGTAAAAATCTCTTGACAAGAGATGGAAGTTGTTGAGGGGAGTTAAGGTTTTTAAAAACTTTCATCCTCCTTGGACTTTGTTCTTCTCCCTGTCTCCTCATTTTCCCCTCCTCCCCCCATCTCTCCCCCTCTTTGCTTCCCCTCTCCCTCTCTCTTGCAACCTCTTCTTTCTCCCTCTTCCTCTTTCTCCTCATAAAACCTTCCCTGATCCTGTTTGGGTTTCTGTGTATCTATACAAACTTCACTTCTCAGCACGTGTGTGAAAAGTAGTAACACCAACAGATTCTATTGGTGCTTCCATAATTTGAAAATTGCATCTGCAGATGTGTCTCTGATCTTGAAAGGGAAAAAAATTAAAGGCTTTGCTATGTCTCTAGCAAAAGAGACTGGGAAAATAAATGGGATGGCAGGTGTTGGAGCTGAGAGGTCCAAGCACAGCGGAAGATGCCACAGCACTACCTGGAGAAGCAGCGCTCTGCTTTCTCAAGGCATTTCAGCACCTCTAGAGGATGGGAGAGGACGTTGTTGTGAGGGTGAAAATTCTTGCTTGTGAAAATGAACCTTGCACTTCTCGGTTCCTCTAAAAGCCTGCCACATTTGCTGAGAGAACAAAGGACTTTATTCCAGTGCCTGGGTAGGAGTTTGGTATTTTGAAACTTTACAGTTCATGTTGTTAGCTGGGAATACACTGCTCTTTTATGTGATTTATATGAAATGATATCCCGTTGATACTTTGAATTAAAAAGGGCTATCTTTTGCCTTTTGGAGATTCTGCCTTTGTGATTCTATCCCTGGTTAGCCAAAAGCACTAGGAGAAATTAGTTTTTGTTTATTTTCACTTGACAGTTGAAGCAATGTCGAGATTGGCAATGATGGAGATCTTATTCTGCTGTTCACTCTGCACCACAAGCCCTAACAAAATAAAAACCTTTTTTGCAGATGCCAGGGAGGCCTTTGAAAGCCTTAGATCTCCCTTAGGACTTTTCAGGAATTGGGCATCTTTGCCTGAGTGAGTGAAGACACACCTTCTGATTGCATAAATAATCCATGCTGGTTTTTTTTTTTTTTTTGCACTTTTGTGAATAAAATTATAACATGGGGTTCTGTACCCCTTTGGTCTTTTCAGATCCAATTTATTCTGACATGGGAGGCCCCATTCTAGAATTTTTTGGGATAAAATACAGATTGTAGATTCCTCTTACAGGCTCTCCTTTAGGGGAGAAGATGGACATGCCATATGAAGTGCTCCCTGTTCACATCAAACACTAGTATATTGAGATGCTCAGTGCATAATGGGTACAGAAGAAATTAATTGTTAATATATAATATAAATTAATATATTGCCTTGGTGATCCAAGTTCCTGAAAACAATTCAATTTTTTTTCTTTTGCTTAAGAATTGTAGGACAATGGAAATTCTTTTACCTACCTCTCCATAATTCCTCCTCCTCTTCAGCCCTCTTCCTCTTCTCCTCGCTCAACCCTCCATCCCTTCCCATGCCTTACCCCCTCCTGGTCCTCCTTTCCTTCTCCTTACAAATTCCTTTATTAGATAAATTTTAAATTTCGTTCTCTAATCTTTTTTTTGGTACCAGGAATTGAACTCAGGGGCACTCAACCACTGAGCCACATCCCCAGCCCTCTTTTGTGTTTTATGTAGCGACAGGGTCTCACTGAGTTGCTTAGTGCCTCGCCATTGCTGAGGCTGGCTTTGAACTCACAATTCTCCTGTCTCAGCCTCCCAAAGTGCTGGGATTACAAGTGTGAGCCACCGCGCCCAGTTTGTTGTCTAATCTTGATGGATTAGGGAAAATCATTGCTTGGCAACAGAACAACAGAAGACCTTGCTCCAGCCAATCAAGAGAAACCAGATGGTTGGTTCTCCTGCAGCCCCACCTACCAGCCTGCCCTCTCTGTGCTTTCCCATCACAGGCATGCTCTGCTCCACTACTCACATCATTCTCATAGCTGCCGCCCTGTGCTCAGTGTGCTGGCCTCTGTGTCCCCTCCATGCTCTCCCGGCTTACCTTGTCTGTCCCTCAAGATGCAGCTCTCTCCTTTCGCTCAAAGCCGACTGACCCGACTGCTCCAGTCCACCTGTTCCTTCTTTCCCTGGACTTCTGTTGCCCCTGTGGTCAGTTCTGTATAGTTCAATGTTTGCGTATTCTCTCCTAATTTTATGTTAATTTTATATTTTCGAACCTCTGTATCCATAGTAGTAGAAAGTTACAATTTAGTAAGCACCATTGTTAAGAACATTACCTATGTGCATCACCTCAGTGTCACAATTACCCTGTAAATTATTATTATCACGTTTTGGTGTTGAGAAAGTAGAAGCTCATCATGGTGAATGACATGCCCAAGTGGCAAAGCCCGATTTGGAACTCAGAACTGTCTGATTCCAGTCTTCATGATGTTTACGTTTGGCTCAGTCCTGCTTCTCAAAGGCCAGTACTATATTGTATATTTTCCCTTGGGTTTCACATTCCTCAGTCCTCTGAGTAGGTGCTGAATAAATTTCTGAATGGCTCTGTGAAGTATTATTTTAGTGTTTTGTTTTCTGGCAATGCTTCACTGTGGATGATGTTTAAAAAACTCATCTTCTTTTTATTTTTAACATGGTACAGGGATGAATCAGGTAGAGCCCTATCTTCCAGATATTTATAGACCAACTGTGTAATCTAATATCATCGGTCTGCCTTTGGAAGAATTGCTGCTGAGCTGTGTTTCTAGGACTGTTACTGGATTTGTGGTGCAGGCTAGTTCTCCCAACTTCATGACAACAATGAATTTTTGAGAGGCTTAGCTAGATTCTGCCTATAACAAACATACAAGCAGAAAATTCACCTGGACAGAAGAACCATAAGAACTTTAATCAACTAAGCAGTTAAAACATAATTGATCTTTTCCATGTGGGTATATTTCTTTGCTTTCGTGTACATGATTTAAGTTTGGGTGAATTGTCCAGGAAGTCTGTTTTAATCAACTACAATGCCTGGATATAAAAGCAATAACTACTTTTAAAGTCTGGAATTTTAAAAAATTCTTGGTTCTTTGAAATCTTCTATTAACATTTTAAAGTTCTTTGAACTTTTTAAACATTTAGGACTTTTTCTGAATGATGATCAGAATGTCTTTATTGTTATGCTTCTCCTAAGAATAAAATGCTGATGATTTGTGACATGTATTTTTTTTTAAATTCAGGTATATTCCTATATGTATTCTGTATAGTTGAAGTTTCATGATATCTACCTAGATAAGTGAAAAGTTACTCCCCAACACAAAATCCTGAAAAGTTTATAGTGTTTGAAATAAATTTTCATACAATATTCTCAGCAAAATAGGCATTCTCTTAAATTCCTACACTCAGAATGTCCAAGCTGTAGCTACTCAGGGTTATATGTTTGATTTATAAAAAAATAACATTAAATGATTAACTTTTCTTTAAAATTAAACCATTCCTTCATTTTAGTAAAAAAATATAGACTAGTAATAAAGCAAAAATTTTGTTTTCATCTGAATATGGTTTTGGGGAATTTATTTTGATAGTCAGAATTATTACTATATCTTATACTATGAGCTCATGCAACACTGTATAAAGTTTATATGGATTATGTGTGTTTGTTGATGTATAGCTGAGATGAAGAAAGATGTACAAGCTTAGGTTTTGAATTATAATTCATTCTTGCTATGATGTTAGTAACATTAGGAGACTGTGTCTTTTGTCATTCACCTAATAAATGCATCTTTTGGCATATGTGTAAAAAAATGGACAAAAACTCCAGCTTTTTAAGAAACTATATATTTTGTGAATAGCATGGTATCCCGAAAGTCTTCATGATATGTAGATGCACTAAGGAGATACAAACCATGGGCTAAGTTAAGAGACACATGGAGTAGAAATGTTTTTTTTTGTCATTTGCATATCATCAAGCACAAAATTGTATGTTGTGATTCTGTTCACTCTTTTTAGCTTCTGACTTGCAGCCAACAGAATTTCCCTTTCAAATTTGCCCTCTTTTATTGAGTTGAGAGATTTGTCCCTCTCACTTAGCATAGTCTGGGTCTTCCTTTAAGAATCTGAAGTCATGCCATGAAAATTGCCTGTAGCATAGACATATGCAAAGTATTACCACTGTGCTTTAATCACAGGGCAGAGCCACTCCATGAATAATTTGAGCCACAAGCATCCTGTTGAAAACCAAGACCTCTGGGTTAAGTCATCTGTTCTTTCTCTGGCAGGTATTGGGGTCAAAGCATGGTGGATCTTTACTATGGTTTGTTGGAAGGACAGTCAGTCATACAAGTCCCAAAGCTGCTGCAGCCAGTGCACTTTCTTTACATGAATATTCACGTTAGATGGCTGCATCTTCAGTGATTTTGTTCCTCTTTCCAGACCTTCAGTTTCGCTTTGTAAGAAACTGGATGCATTTTGGTCCTTAGAGCTAGACCTTTTATCTGAATCACAAAACCAGCAAGTAATTTAACACGCCTGTAATCCTGTCAGAGTCTGTTTTATGGTGAGCCAGTTTTGGACAGTGGTTGGAGAAGCTTCTGCTGCTACCTCAATCTCACATTCAGTTTAGTTGGAACTTGATGATATTGATGTCACAATTGTCAGTCTGAAAATTGGGAAAAACTAGTATAATATCATCATTTGAGAGAGAAACAGTTTGAATGCATAAAATCTCAAAATGATATATAACTCTGGCTGGAAAAGACTATTCATTCATTCCTTTGTTCAACCCTCCCCCACCCCCCCATTGATTGAAACCATCCTGACTTGGGATAGTCAGGAGACTTTATAATGCCAATTTGTGTGTGGCATTATTGATGGATTTTATGGAAATTCCTGAGGGTGCTAAAAATTTCTCCCAAAGATATATTATATGAATATAATGTAGAATAATTTCTTAAAAGTGCTACATTTTTCTCTCTGATTAGGAGACTGCAAAAAAGGAGTAAGAGCAATGATAACATTCAACTAATGGTTCTGGGGAAACTAGATATCCACATGCAAAGGAATGAAATTGGACCCTTATCTAACACAATTTACAAAAATTAACTCAAAATGGATTCAAAGTCCTTGGTAAAGATTTTAAGTTATGAAACATTCAGAGAAAAGTGCAAAACTTTCACAGCTTTGGATTTGGTAAGGGTTTTCTGGATATGAACTCAAAGGCATAGGCAACAAATGCAAAGCTAGACAAGCTGAACTGAATTCATGGGAAGTTAAAATACAATTGAGCATCAAGACAATGCAGGCTGAGGGCTGGGAATAGAGCTCAATGGTATAGTGCTTGCTTAACAATGCAGGAAATGGTTGGCCCCAGCAGTGTTTCATATTTCAGTTTTATTTATTTATTTTCTTTTTGATTTTGGAATATTTGCATAGACTTTACTGGTTGAACATCTTTAATCTGAAAATCCAAACTCCAAAATTTTTTGAGTATGTCAGTTCTCAAAAAGTGTCAGATTTTGGAGCACTTTGGATTTCAGATTTTTGAAATAGGGATGTTCAGCTTGTATCAACAGAGTAAAAAGGCAACCCAAAGAATGGGAGAAAATATTTGCAAATAATGTGTCTAGTCAAGGATTAATATCCAGAACATATGGAAAACTCCTAAACTCAATAACAACAGCCATAAAAACAACCACCACCATATTTTAAAATGGCAGAGGACTTGACTAGACATTTCTCCAAAGAAGAGACACAAATGACCTATAAGCACATGAAGATACATTCAACATCACTAGTCATTAGGGAAATGCAAATCAGAACTACAATGAGATTCCAACTCGTGCCTATTAGGATGGCTACTATCAAAAAACAAAACAAAACATCAGAAAGTAATAAGCGATGGCAAGGAATATAGGAACACTGAAGCCTTGTGCACCATTGGTGGGAATATGAAATGGTACAGGCATTATGGAAAACAATATCTCAGTTCCCCACAAAAGGATTAGAATTACCATATGATGCAGCGATTCCACTTCAGGGAATATATCCAAAAGATTTGAAAGAAGATATCAAAGACATATCTGTATATCCATGTTCATGGCAGCAATATTCACAAAAGCTAAAATGTTGATGCAATCTCTCTCTTTTTTTTTTTTGGTACTGGGGATTGAACTCAGGGGTACTTGACCACTGAGCCACATCCCCATCCCTATTTTGTGTTTTATGTAGAGACAGGGTCTCAATGAGTTGCTTAGCACCTCGCTGTTGCTGAGGCTGGCTTTGAACTCGCAATTTGAATCTCAGCCTCCCAAAGTGCTGGGATTACAGACGTGTGGCACTGCACTTGGCTTCCCTAAGGGTCTCTTGATGGATGAATGCATAGCAAAATGTGGTATGTACATACAATGGAATGCTATTTAGCCTTAAAAAAGGAAAGAACTTCTGATATATGCTACAACATGGATGAGCCTTGAGGATATTATGTTAAGTGAAGTATACCAGTCACAAAAAGGCAAACACTATGATTCCACTAAAATAAAATATATTTAAGTAGTCGAATTCATACCAAAGTAAAATGATAGCTGCTAGGGACTCAGTAGGGGAGGGGAAGGGGATTTATTGTTTGATGAGTACAGTTTAACTTTACAAGATAAAGAGAATTCTGGAGATGGATGGTGGTGGTGTTTGCGCAGTAACACAAATAAATTTAATAACACTGAACCATACACTTAAAAATGGCTAAGATGCTCTATTTTATATTACGTACATTTTACCACAATAGAAAATGGAAAAATAAAGCAATGAACTCACTATATAGACCCTATAGTCACCATAGGCATTTTCAATATTCTAGCCTCTCTTGTCTCAGGAGAACCAAGAGCTGCTTTATCTGTTACTGTTAGCTAGAGAAAGCTTCCAGCAAGTCTTGGTTGGGAAGCCCTGGGCTTTCTTAGGGAAGAAGTGAGAATCTCCTGTGACATGGTGTATGAGCAGCCAGCTCTAGTGCCATGTCACAGAAATGGCAGACCCATAGAGGGGATGGCAATGTGACTATTAGGGAATAGAGTACTAAAATGATGCCTCACAGGGAGAAGCAAAGGACTTGGGGCAGAGTTGGAAAGAGACAGGAAATCTGTAAGCAGAGCAGCTGCTGCCTTCAAATGGCCCATGCTTACTGAGACAAGAGACATCTCAGGTGTGACCCTTGGGATGTTTCAGCAAACAGAGACAACATTCACCCAAAAAATGGAGGTGTTATAATAAGAACCTCACAAATAAGAAAAAGCACAGTAAAATGTGTAGGTATAGTGCTTTGCACATGGCAAGCAATGTTGCCTTTTAAAAAAATCATTACATTTCCTTTTATAATCTTATTTGTCATATTAATGCATTATGTTATGAAGGCTTACAAGCAAAAGCAAACTTCAGTCCCACCTGTGTGCAAATTTTCACAAATTCAGAATTATGAAAATATGAATCTGGATTGTATGAGTTAATGTTTATTTTTTATGATAGGGATAATTACTACTTTATTTCTTGAAAGTAATTCAAACTCACTATAAAAATGTTTGAGAAATTTAAAAAACTCAAAGGAAAGTAATGTTAATCCATGATCCTTTTACTTGGGTTAACTACTCTTGATTTATATATATGTCTTTCCAGTATTTTTGAATACATACATAGAATATATATGCATATGTAACAAAATTTGATATATGTATATATTACAAAATTGGAATCATTACTGTATATAATTTGTACCATGTGTTTTTAATATTAGCATTTTATCATAAACATTTACCTATGTTACTATATATTTTTCAAAAATATGACTTTTAATTTCTACCTAATATTCTATTACAGGGCCATACTATAATTTACTGAATCTTTTCCCTATTGTGGAATCTTAACTGGGTGATAAATGTTTTTTGTACATAAATCTTTTACTACCCCTTTCATTTACTTAAGATAGATTTCTAGAAATAGTATTATTGATTCAAAAGTATGAGCACTTTTATGACCCAGAGTACATGTTGCCAAATAGCCTTCCAGGTTAAATTTCTAATAACAATATATGAGAATACTTGCTTTTTTCACTCCTACTAGTATTAAATATTACCATTAAAATATATTTTAATCTGATAGGAATTTTAATTTGTATTTTTTTAAAAATTACCATTTCAACATGATATCCATTCTCACATCAAGTATCTATTTTTTTAAAAATAAGTTTTTTGTTCATGTTCTTTCCCTTTTTTAGGATTGATTTTTGCTTCTCCTGCTGATTTTTTGTAAGAATTTAAAAATCTAGCATAGATATTAACCCTTTATTATATTGATAGCTAAAGTCATTTAACATTTACATTTCTTTGGATTCTTTTTTCAAACATATTAGAAAGATTAATATATTCAAATATGCCAATATTTACTTGGTGATTTGACTCTGCTTTGTGTTTTGAATGGCCTTTCTAGCCTCAGATGGGTTAAAGAGCTTCCTGAATTTTCTTGTGCTATATTTTATATAATGTATAGCTCTTCTTATAAATAACTAATTTTAACTGATAGATTCAAACATAAAAATTATACATATTAAGGGGTACTTACTGTGTGGTGCTCACAGTCCTTTGTGGCTTTTTGAGGTACATGGTACACAGCTCTAACCTATGGTACTCCCCTGGGCAAGAGCACACCAGAGCAGCTTGCTCCTGTCTAGCTGTAACTTGGTATCCATTGCTCACCTTTCCCCATCCCTCCTTCACCCCTGTGCTCTCTAACTACTTCTGGTAACTACCTTTCTACTCTCAACAAGTGATATATGCCTCTTTTGAACTTTTATGGAAGATGCTTTGGCTTATGACACAAGGCAAGACTCAAACTTTGGGTTTACTGATAGAGAACCAATATGTGGAGCCAGAGGCTTGTGTAGGTATTATAGGATCTACATTGGCTTTTTCTTCTTCTGTGCTACTTAAGCAACTAAAGCTGGAGCTAGTTTAGAGGGACAGATTTTGTTTTAACCCATGATACAGTATAGGGTCAAACTCATGCTGTAGGAATTTGTTAACTTGCCCCTGCCCCTCTGCATTGTTTGCTAAGAGTTTATATCAGGAAAGGTAATTAACTTCTTTCTTTGTTTTTTTCTTTTTTCTTTTTGGTAATGCAGATTGAACTTGGGGCACTGAGCTACACTCTCAGCCCCTTTTGTTTATTTTTTAACTAAGTTGCTTAGGGCCTCAATAATTCGCTGAAGCTAACCTTGAATTTGTGATCCTCCTGCTTCAGCCTCCTGAGTTATAGGTGTGCTGCCACCATACCCGGCATAATTTTAAACACTTATTTATTAATATCTAATTTTATAGTATTATGTCTAAAAAATATGACCTTTCCATTAATTTTTTTCTTTAAAAATTAGAGCATTATAGTTATACATAGTAGTTGGGTTCATTTTGACAAAGTCATACATACATGAAATTCGATTTACTCCATTTCAGTCCCTGTTTCCAACCCTTTTTTCTCCCTGGCTCCCTCTCCCTATTTTCCATTCTCTACTGCTCTTCCTTTTTGCTTGGCCTTTCTTTTTAATTCACTGAGATTTCCACTGTGTCTCATTATATAACAAAATCATGTCCTCACTGATTCATTTTTAACATCATTTAAAGAATCAAACAGTTCTGTAGGACTTGTTAGAAAGAACAGCAGTTGTCCCCTGCCCCACATCCTGTCAACTCTGCCTTCTTAAGGCCACCACTTCAGCTCTTTTAGAAGATTCTCTTAGCATTTACCTCCAGTGTCTTTATCACATCTGCAGTTGCTACTTCCCACAGTGGAAGTGCAGGGATTCATCCTGATTTCCAGAGACACAGACAGACAGGTCTATTCAGCATTCTCACTCTGCTTCCCATTTTTCTTTAATCTATTTATATTTTTACTTGGTGATATTGGCTGGTTTTTTATTCTGTGCTTATGTTCTTTGTAGTTCCTCCACACAGTTCACAGCTGAGGATCTCTTGGCTGGGGCTTATTGATAGCTGATGTCACTGTTTTGGGAGCTGACTGGACAGTTTCACTGGGGATCCATTCCCTGTGGATATAAGACCTGGTGCCTGCATTGAGGACTGCACAGGACAGGGTGACGAAGAGGTATGCTGGTGGTCAGAATGTTTTCAGTATGGTCTCGGACCCTCACTCTCTCCTGCACTTGCACTTCAGAACTTCCTGTTACCCCATCTCCAGAGAAACATTTCTACTTTAAGTCTTGGTTTGAGGGAGGGATGGTTGGTTACCTTGTCACCTCAAGTAAGAGAGAACTTGGGGATCTAATTACTTCTTAAATGGACATGCACAACTCTTTCTTGAGTCTGACCTTTGCCTCCTCCTCACAGAGGTACCTGGTGCTGCCAATTTCTGAGTCTTGTGGGTGCTCTTCAGGGTAAATTGGGTTGTTCATGGCTTTTCTGACTGTCAGCTTAGGATTCCGTTTTGTTGGGTCTGTTAAGTCAATTACCATAGCCATCTGCTTTCCAGCTTCCAAAATTTTGTTGCTATTATTCTTTCTTTTGTTCTCTTTATTCTAATGGTTTTATGTCTTTATATAAATCCTATTATTGTCATTTTAATAAATGGGGCTTGTCTAGGGCTGAGTCTGTAAATGCAAACACTTGTCGACTTTGCCTAGCAGCCCATTTTTTCTTTATAAAACAAATGCTATGTGTTCATTTTAGAAAAGCTGAAAAAGACAAGTTGGGCAAAGTACTTAAAAATCATACATAGTTTCTCCTTTTGGACATACCACTGTTAATATTATTTGGATGTAAAACATTCAACATACATACATTTTTATCTATTGAATATAATTTTAAAGAAATGGTATTATGATTTGCAGACTTTTGGTAACCTCATTCAAGAAAATCTTAATTTGGAGACAAATAAAAAATGCTGTATTCATAATATTCTTAATTGAAACAAACAAAAAGATGGTCTAGGTAACTTTTTAAATATGATAAGTGCTGACTACGAGTGTCAAAAAATGATTGTTGAAAGGAAAGACATGTAAGTTAAAAATAGTAGCAACTCTATTCTCATTTTTACCAAATCATATTCAATAAGGATTTAGGAAATGGGAATGGGGAAGAGTGTGGAGTACAACCTTTTGAATTATTTGTTTAGATTAATGGGTTATCAGCATATGCCATTTTAATCTTGATTTTGCTAATTAGAAAAAAATGTAACTTTACAATGTTTATGTGGCAAAGATAAAAACAAACAATGTCAAAAACAAAGAGAATAGCCATGAAATAAGTGCACTGCAAAGCAGGAAATAAAGCCTGAAATAATTTTTTCAGGTAAGGCTTTCTTTTTCCTTTTGTGTACTTTTTTGTTGGCTTCTTGCAATTAAATTGAGCTGATTAAACCACAATTGTGACTACTCTAAAAGTGTTTCTTCCAAGGGTGACTTGTCAGTTGTTTGGAATGATCTATGCCATTTCTCCAAGGATCTCTGGCAAAAGTGTGGATGGTTGGTAGCTCCAGGACATTCATAATTCATGGAACAATAGATTAGAATGTACATCTTTTTAATTGTGAGTCAACTGTATTTTGTTCTATGTCTAAAAATATTCACCATTTATTGTGCTCTCTTATGCCAAGCACTGGTAGACACTTAAAAGATACACACATCATGTCTAATCCTTCCAAAGACAAATTTTTTCCCAATGAATCTATTATGTAAAGAAGCAAAAGTTCAAAGAACAAATGAAGTGATTTGCTCAAGCATACTTAGCTAGTATGTGGCAGCTGAAGTCTTTTGAGAGCAAATCTTGTGCTCTTTTGCAAAGAGCTCCCTCCCGTTGAAGTGAAGGTCCACACTTTCTCCCAGTGAAAATATTCATCTAAGCTCTAGTGCAATTCTTTCTTTAAATGCTAATATTGGAAAATTATTTTTCAAGTCATTCATGAAGTATTCAGATGCTTAGGAAACTTTGAGGGATGCTGTGTTGAGCAATGAGAAGCCAGTACTTCTGGGAGCTATCAGTGGGGATGTAGAACCCTGATTGTTTCTGCATCTCCTGGGATTGATACACTTATAGTAGTCCTGTGCAGAGCACTGGTTTGGGACATCAGATTTATAACTTCTTTCCTCTTGCAGGGGGAAAAGGCATGGAAGGAAGGAAGGTAAGCAGGAAGGAAAGAAAAAAGATGTCCAGACATCTGTGTCAATCATAGGCAATGTCCATTTCTTGGGGAAAGCAGTCACCAGGTTGTGACATTTGAAGATATTTTCTCTGGTTTTACAAATAATGATAGACAAATTATATAAGCTTTTCATGAATGAGAGTGTGCTTTATTTAGCTTCATACTTACAGTATATAACATGGAGCCTGTCATATAGTTGGCACTTGATGATAACGATCATCAAACAAATTAGTGGAGAGAACTGTTGTATCTGAGGTATGGAAGCCTTGTGATGTTAGGCCCCTCACATGGTCTCTCTGGTCGTCATAGGTAAAATAGTAATGCATCTTCTGTTTGAGGGTTACATTGATGATAAAGCCCCTAACTCAGTGTCCAGACACCGGAGGGAACTGCTACATCTCCATTCTCTTCCTTTTCACTTACAGGAGATTTCATGCTTGATACTCACAGATTATTTTAGGAATCTCTCTTTCTTAGAGAAGGTAAAGATGAAGTAAAGACATGGCTATAAATTACATTCTTAGAATTTAATCATCCTTTTATCTGAAGGATTTTTTCTTTAAATAAGCTGTCCCTGACCCATCCTGTTACACTTTTCTGTACAAGATTATGGCGTGTCTAGACTTATACACTGAGTATTGATCAAGGCTCCATAACCTTCTTCTCAACATAAATAGGAGGGTTGTTTTTATCACTGTTGCCCAGCTGCGGATCAGCAGGGAAGCACTGTGTGGTGCTTGGCCAGGGAGGTTAATGCGTGAAGAATAATGGGCTCTTCATTACTTAGGGCACCAAAGGAATTGCTTGGGGGGTGCAGGCAGGCAGCAGTAGGAGGTAGGGCAAAGTTCATATGCTGGCTGGTAATTACCATGACTTCTTTCTGAAAGTTAATAGAATCCATGTAGAAAATGAATCTAAGCTTTTTATTCCACCCTGTTTTCTTTCTTTCTCACCTGTTTGCTCCCATTCTAGTTGTATTACTGGGAATTGAAGCCTGACTTGCTCTACCTTCTATTTGCTTAATGTTCTGAAGAAAAAGAGAAAACTAGTAATGCTTAATGAGAGCAGCAATTTTCCCTTTTTCCTGGCCATCAAGTAGAATAACTGTACTGTGTGTGCATGTGTGTGTGTGTGTGAGAGAGAGAATGAGACAGAGGAAGAGAGAGAAAGAAATATCACACAAACACACAAGCAATGTCTTTTAGACCAGATTCAGTGTCTGATTTCCCAGCCTGAAGAGGGCTATGAATGGTAGGAGGAGAAAGAGAGGTAATTTTAGGTGCTGAATGCAAGTACCTATGTTTCTTTTCTGGCCTTGCATTCTGACAGGGTGCACAATTGGATTTCTCAGATTTCCTTGTTTTTCTCAGCTTGGTGTAGAAGCTGATGGTATGCTGATGTCTGTCCTCACTGGCAGCTGCAGAACTGTCTCTAGATATGTTTCTTTGTACTCCTCTCTACATAGATGGATTGCTTTCTTCCAGAAAGTTTTAGCTGCTGCAAGTAGATGTTCTCAAGGGAATGTTTTCATTATTTTTCACAAAAAGTGAGGGGAGGGGGCCTTGTCTGTGGACACATTTATCCTTTAAGACTCAATGAACCACAGAGCATGGACATTCAGTATGCATGGTTCATGCCCACCCATTGGTTGCAGGACATGGGCCAGCATTATCTTCTGAAGGCCTTCTGTCAATTGGCACCTCTTCCTGTTCCTGCTTAGAGTCCTTCATTTCCACTCATGCTGCTTGCTGACCCACTTCCCTCATAGGCAAGCTTTGGAAGACACAGAACTCAGAGCTGGAGCACCTGAGGGACTCAGAAGATCTTATTTCCTCATTAGGGACCAAATGTGTTAGAAAGACCCCTGGACTGTCAGAGAACTGATTCCTTCACTTACTGGTTCTGACCACTAAGCAAGGCTTGGCACTAAAACATAGATTTGTAATCTGTAAAATGGGTGAATAATATATGAGTGTGTAGATTTGTGAGAGTCAAAATAATAGTAACTGCAAAAGTGCTCTGCACTTGGAAAAGCACTGAACTTTCCTGGCCATTGTGGCTTCAATGGGGATGTTCCTTTTCCATATCTCAGCAGATCCTACCTGCCACCTTCAGACTAGCAAAACCATTTCCACTATCGGAGCATTTCTTTGTTCTATCTGCTTTCTAATACTTTATCTGCTGCTCTGGCTATGTTAGTCTCTTGCTTTTCTAATCACAGAATATATTTAGTGGTTTGACCAATGAATGCCAAGCTAGATGTGTCTTGATTAAACTCTTCTCTTGTAACTCACAGTAAATCGATTCTCCTTCAGATCAGTCTCAGCAGTGTCATATTCAGAAAATACATAATTTTAATCTAATGTTAATGGAACATCCCTTGGCTCTCTACTGCAACCCTTCTACAAACAAAAGAGGGGCTGACCTTGCCTGGTGAGCTCAGAGTGCTTCCTCCTCACTGCAGCATCCTGGGAACTCTGCCCCCTCCAAAAGCCTTTCACAGCCGTTATGGCTGAAAAGGGGGATGTCCTCAGTTCTCAGACTCTTTTCTTCCATCCTCTTAGGGCTACATGTCTTCTCTCTCTGGATAGATCTCTGCCCTTTCTAACATAAATGAAGTTAGATAATTCTGGGGGAAGGAATAATTTTGAATCTATCTAGTATGAAGCTGAACTAGGCATAGGTGAGATGTGCCCTCAATAACTGTACTGACTCCATCCCATATTGACCATGTAGATACTGCAGTGGAGAAGATCAGACTGATGATGCCATAATTCTCAGTCTTGAACTGGATGTAGTAGGCTGCAGTTGGCAGGGTAGTTAGAGACTGGAGAGATAAGAATGAGGGTCTTTCTTCCATGGTTATCCTGTTTCTAGTCTGGCAGCCAGTGAAGGTCTGCTGCCCACTCTGGGGCCAGTGGTAGATGGCCTCATCCCTTTGTCCTCTTCTTCTTGGCTAATCTCCAGTGCATGATGCTGTCCAGTTGGCCAAGTGACAGGGCACATCCTGTGAGCACATCTCCCTTAGCCTTATTTTGTTACCCAGCCAGACCTTTGTTATCCCTTACATTTGTATAGAAGTCCCAATCTTCAAGCCAATTTTCTGAAATGGAGTATTTTTCCATGGTCACAGGTAAGGGAAAGCAAATAAAAGCAGAAGGTTTTTTCTGTCCCTTTTTAGCCGTAGAATTTCTTTCTGAATCCTTCTCTAGAATATAACTACCCTAATCTTTTAAGTTCCTTTCCTTTCTCTCTCCCTTCCTCCATCCCTCCTGTTCTTCTTTCCTTCCTTTTTCTATTCTTTTTCTCTGATCCATGTGTTAGTTATTATTTTTATTTTAATTGACAAAAGACAAAAAAATTATGAAAAAATAGTTGAAAATCATATATCCTCTAAGGGTTAATTGAGTTTTATCTGTTAATTTTCTTATTATTTAATTGATGCCATGATCCATTTTTCCCTAAACCCTTTGAGACTTTCAGCTCTGGTTTGTTTTAACTGTATACTCTCCAGAGAACACAATATCATCAATCTAACGCACAGAAGGGGAATCAACAGAATATCCTGCATTTGTTATGGGAAATGCTTCTGTCTTGATGGTGTTGACAACTGCATGCCTGTTGGAAGTAGGGTTTCAGGGCACAGATGGTGACTAAAGGAATGAAGATCATTTGGGAAGAGTCTCTTTGACGTGTAATGGAGTAGAAGGCACACCTGGACTTTTATGGGGGGAAATGAAAGGGAAATGATTTCCAGGAAAGATGGCTCTTTGACCAGCTCCACCCCGTCCATCTGGGTTAACTCTTAAACATAAGCCCTGCACCATTGGCGCACGGTTTTGTGAACATCATCTGCTTAAGATACCTAGGCCTGCACTTTAATAAGCTAGCTAAACTGTCACTGTTTGGGTTCCAGCTGTATTTTACTATTTTTACCCTTAAGATCAATGCTTCCAGATTTGAGCCATGGAAAGTGGATGGGTCTTTGAAATCATGAGTCATAACCTGGTAACCTTTGGGTTTCATTTGACCCATTGATGTGATTTTATTCAGCCCACTCAGAGTTAAAACAAAGAAAAAACAAGAGTTAGAGAACAAAGTTTACAAATTGTGAAGTTTGAAGCATAATAGTATTTTTGGCATCTTCAGAAAAATCAACTTGTCTGCAGCCATTGTGGTTAAATAATTGTCCATTGGTGTTCAGTCTGGGCTAGCTCGTGGCTGGTAGGGTGTAGTTTGCCACAGTCCTGTACCACTGCCTTCTTTGTGTTTCTTACCTAGCCTCTGGGCCACTCTGAGTTTCCCTCCTCTTTTCTTCCTTGAAACTCTTCTTTGTGTGTGGCATTGGGCAACACAGAGATGGAGTTTGAAACTGAAGAACTGAGCGGAAAGAAAGAGGGTTCCACAGGACATATCTTGAAGTTTTATTGAATGTCTTTTCTTTTTCATTGTTCTCTCTCACGGGTAACTTAATTCAGATCAGAACATCACAAACAAGAGATTGGAGGCCTGCCGTGCTTATTCCTCGAATGATAGGTTATGACAGTGGTTCTTGATCAGGGTGCACTCTAAATCCTAGACAGCCATTTAGAATGTACATTGGTGTTATACACCAGACCAATAGAGCTTCTGAGGGTGGAGCCTGGGCACCAGTAATTGCTAAAGCTCCCTAAGTGGTTCTAATTTGTATCTAGGTTGATTACTGAGTCAGGCTTTTGATGAGGTTATCAGGAGATCTTTTAGCTCTTTGAACTTAAGGATATTCCTTACTATCTTTCTAGGTATTTGCAGAGATGCACCTTAGATGCATCTTCCTAGGGTTAATTGGGACCACTTGAGGGCAGATCTCTTCTTCATCATGATAAGGGGCCCTGTTCAAGGCCACACTGAGATGGTGCAGGTAGCAGCAGCAAATGTCTTTGATTTTTGTTATTCACTGGCCAAATGCTCCATTAAACTTTTTTCAAAGTGCCAAGGATTCTTTAATTTACATATTGAACTTCCAGTAGAACAGCAGGTATATGTAATCTCTTTCACCATCCCTAAAATAAAATGTCAGGGCAAAATCTTTTGTGAGCTTTAAAACAAATCCCAGTGATACAAACTAGGAAATTTTACAGCCACATGTAGAGAAATAGGATCAGCAGAGTGAGCTTGTCTCTAGAGACAAGCTGGTTTTCACATGCTACTTTCTTGTACACAGGTCAGAGCCACATGTGTGAGTGATTCTCTTAAGATGAATAACTGATATGTAGCTAATGGGTACCTCCTGCAATGGTATATGGCATACCTCAGAGGTTCCTGATTCTGACTCATTATTCTCATTTCCTTGACCACTTACAAAAATTACAGTTTCTTTGGGCTCCACCTTAGATGAACTGCATCAGAATTTCTAAGGGTGTTTGTATTGATAAAAGTCACTCTAGGGACTGGGGTTATAGCTCAGTGGTAGAGCACTTGCCTAGCATGTGTGAAACACTGGGTTTGATCCTCAGCACCACATAAAAATGAATAAAATGAAGATATTGTTTCCATATATAACTAAAAAAGAAAAAAAATGTTACTCTATTCTTCCCTAGTAGATCTTCTCATATGCTGCTGTTAGGATTGTAAATTGGTGGAATCTTTTTAGAGGGTAATTTGACTGTTATCTACCAAAATGTAAAATGCACTTATCTTTGAACTCAGCAACTGTATTTCATCGTTTGTATACATTTATTCAAATATCAGATATACATACAACTTAATAATAGTACTAAAATTGGAAACGACCTAAATATTTATAAAAAATGGAGTTGATTAAGTAAAGGAGAACACATTGAATGGAATATTACAAGTTATTTTAAAATAGGACATTTGGGAATGATGGTGTATGCCAGTATCTTTTGATATGCATGCATATTTTAAGTGAAGAAAGTAAGTTGCAGAGAAATTTGATTACTTTGGTTTTGTGTGTGTTTAAGAGTGCATGTTTGTACATTGACTGCAAATTGGTACAAACAATCTGGAAAGCTGTATGGAGATTCCTTAGAAAATTTGGAATGGAACCACCATTTGACCCAGCTATCCCACTCCTCAGTCTATACCCAAAGGACTTAAAATCAGCATACTATAGTGATGCAACCACATTAATGTTTTTAGCACCACAATTCACAATAGCTAATCAGAGGAACCAACCTAGATGCCCTTCAATAGATGAATGGATAAAGAAAATATGGTATATATACACAATGGAATATTACTTAGCATTAAAAGAGAATAAAATTATGGTGTTTGCAGGTAAATGGATGGAGTTGTAGAATATTATGCTAAGGGAAATAAGCCAATCCCAGGAAACCAAAGGCCAAATATTTTCTCTGATATGTGGATGCTGATCCATAATGGGGAGGGCAGGGGAAGAATGGAGGCAATTTGGATTGGACAGAGGGGAGTGAGAGGAAGGGAGAGGGCATGGGGGTAAGAAAGATGGTGGAATGAGACGGTCATCATTACCCTAGGTACGTGTCTGAGTGCATGAATGGTGTGATTATACATTGTATACCACCAGAGAAAAGTTGTGCTCCATTTATGTACAATGAATCGAAATACATTCTGCTGTCATGTATAACTAATAGAAACAAATAAAAAAAGTGCATGTACACATGCTTGTTGGTTGGGCAGCTAAAGTCGTATTCTTAGGTCCAATCTATTCCTCTAGGACCCTCCCAGGAGATACTATGTAAATGCATAACTGAAGAGACAGCCACTGCATGGTCATGTTAAGGTAGCAACAGGATTTATTTGAGGACCACCTTGAATGTCAAGGACCCCTTGCTACAGTTTCAAAGATAGTAGTATATTATTTTTCCAGGAATTTTTTCCTCTTAGCTTTCATGTATAAAGAAAATTCAGAAATATATGTTTAGAATAAAAATTTATCCTGTTGGAAATGGTAAATAACTTTGATGCTATGAATTTTATTTCTTAGGCTTTATTTTATTAAATTAACTACTTTTTTCCATTTTGTTCTTATAAAGAGGAACTTTATGATGATAATAATTAGTTTGAATCTTTTTTTTTTTTGTTTCAAGAAAATAGGGTTTGAGAAGGTTCCTATTTTTATTAATGTTTCTTAGGACATCAGATGATGGGACACACTGAGTTGCTCATGGAAAAGGCTACAGTTTCCTTGATCCTGTTACCCTCTTTTCTCTCCTTCTCAATTCTAGGTGATTGCACACCAAATTTAAGGCATATGAAAAAAGGAAGAGAACACTAGGCATTGTGCTTCATGTAAATTGTTTAGTACTTCTCTGAATAACTCTATGAGTAGATGTTACTATTCTCACTTTACAATCGAGGAAACACAGGAGAAGGATTTTGTGTTTCCCAAGGTTTCGCTTTGTTAGCTTATGTTGGAATGAACGTTGGGACTCCCACATCTTTTCCACTGCTTCAACTGAGCAAACCCCAAGTTCACAGTTGTGTAATATTATCTGTGTATTAAAGTAATGTAAGAGTCATTTTATTACAATCAAAAATGCTGATAGCATCTCAAAGTACTACCATTTTTCTGACTGAATTTCAAAATAATTCTTTTTTTTTTTTTGTTTAGATCTTCCTTACATTATATGAAATGGTAGTAGGTTGGCATTTTTTGCTATTTTCTTCATGCATGTTGTCCCTTTGACCCTGTTCTAATTTATCCAGGTAGATTGGAGGTATTACTTGCCAAATACAATACTTGAATCTGTATTAGTTTGCTGGGGCATCCATAACAAAATACCAGAAACTTGCTGGCTTAAATAGCACACATTTATTGTTTACCAGTTCTGGAGTCCATAAGTCCAAGATCAAAATGTCAGCAAAACTGGTTCCTTCTGGGCTGTGAGAATCTGTTCCATGCCTTATGCCTGACTTCTGGGGGTTTGCTGGCAGTCTTTGCTCTTCCTTGTCTTTCAGCTACATCTTCTTCCTATGGCCTTCTACCTGTGAATGTATCTTTGTATTCAAATTTACTTCCTTTTAAGGACACAGTCATATTGGATTAAGGCACACTCTAATGATCTTAACTACTTCCAGTGGAAATGACCCGATTTCCACTTAAGGTCATATTCAGAGGTCCTAAGAGGTGGAACTTCAACATATGAGCATTTTTTTTCATTTATTTTTATTTATTTGTTCTATTTAGGCTTACATGATAATAGAGTACAATTTGATTCATTGTACACAGATAGAGGATAACATTTCATTTCTCTGGTTGTAAGTGATATAGAATCACAACATACATGCAGTCATATATAAAGTTAGGGCTTTTGGAGGACATAATTCAACCCAGAGAAAAATCCCTGATTGGTTTGGGGATTGAAAGTGCAGGACACATGGGCCTCTTTTCTCCAGTGGAAAACCAGACCCCATAGTAGAAATGGCCAGATTTCAGGTCAAATGAGAAGTACTAACACTATAGGAGGGAGAATAACAGAATCATCCTGTGTGGTGAGCAAGGGGTAGAGGTAGATGTGGCCTCTGTGGCACATGATGTATCCTGACACCCCATGATGGTGCTAGAGTGGGAGAATGCTTACATGCACCAAGAAGGTCTCCCTAAATTCAGAAAAAGATTCAGTTGGGTTTTGGGGACAGGAATGAGAAAGAGTCGGGCTGCCCTCTGCATGGAAACTTGGAGGAATAAGAAAAGTGATCTCAGTTGTCCAGCGGTGACCAGGACTTGCCCCTTCTCTTGTGCTTCCACAAGAGGAGTTTGGTTGTGTGCATTTGGGGAGCCAAGCTCAGCTTGCTTCAGGCCAGATTAGAAGTGAAGGCCCAGACCTGTTCATGCCACTAGCACTGAAAATGAAAAACCTCAGGAGCGGAGGGGCCACTGGGGCCAGCCTGGGGCCAGTTGTGTGGTGTTCTCACACAACTCCAGAATAAGTGAAAGGAGAAACTTCCCAGGGTGGCTCTTTAGTAAAACAAATTGATCTTCCTATTAGCCAACAGTTCACTACACGTTGGGGAAAACCAAATTTGAACCCTTTCTCCCCATTGCTGTTTATGGGTCAAAACTCTTTCATAGTAAAATGCCATGAGACAGTAGAAGCCAGGTAGATGAGTGAATTTTTCAAGTAAAACAGACTTTTCTGAATGTTGGCAATGATTTTTTTGGTAAATAGGTTTAACCTTAGACCTTCTGTCATCTCGCATTTTTTACACAGGAAATTAATTTTCTCCATCCTCTTGGTGTTTGAGGGAGAGAAAAAAGGTTGAAAAGTTCCTGGGATTTCAAAAAACTGCCATATAAACTTTAAAATTAAACAGATGTTATGTGAATCACATGTAAATTGGAGCCATGGGAACCTGGGTTGTAAACTGAATGGGATGTTCTGAAGCAGGAGAAGTGGCTAGACTTTCTTTTTCTTTTGGCGATTTTTGGGGCCCCGTGGATCAAAATATCAAAATGAAGATGAATCTTTGTGTTTTAGCAAGAGTTAGTGAATATTCCACAGCATAAATCCTTTCCAGCAGATTTTAAACTTCCTGAGAGCAGAGGTTGTGTCTTTTTCTACTCTGTTCTCAGTGCCTAGCAAGTGCTTGGTACAAAGCAGATGCCCAAACCACTGACTGACCTCGGTCCTTTGAGAGAGAGCACGCAGTCCTAGTAGGTAATGTTGAGGTGCTGAGAATCCCACAGCTAATCCTACTGTCGTTCTTTACTGTCTTAGCTTAAAATTTCCCCCAAAGCATAACTGAGACAAGGACTTGAGTGCAAATTGTTCATTTTGAAGGTGACCCCCAAGAAACAAGAGTGTGGGTGAGGTGACAGGGAGAAAAGGAGGAAAATAAAAATTAGGGAGAATACCCGAGGCCTCTGCTGGAAGCAATGATAGCGAGTCAACTTTGCTGGAACCTCTTTGAGGGGTTTGAAGTTGTTCCCAGAATTGTCCATCCAAAGGATGGGGGATGGGTCACTGATCCACTGGCTTTGGTCATCCCTGTTGACAGAAGGCTTCAAAGCTTCAAGGTAGAGAGATGCATATACAACAGTAGGACCATGTTCTGGTGTTGTGTTTGGCAGGAGCTGGAACCAGAGGGGGTCAAGAGGATATGATGTGGAGCCTTTTCCCACTTACTGTAATAACATCCCTTCCTTCCTGCTTCTGTGAGGAAGATTCTCATTTGATCCATCCTAGATGGCATTTATGGCTGCCTCTGGATACCTTTTGAACGGAAACAGATTCCCTCTTTATTTCAAATTATTTGTTTTTCCATTTGTAGTAAGTATGGAAGAATAAGTCAGGGTATCAGAAAGACAAAAGCCATATTCTGTCTCCACAATCCTGGATACTGCCACGCCCTTCATGGGGAGATTCCTGGAGTGTGTTCTCATCCAAAGCCTGGCAGGGTCAGCCTCCTCATTACTCCTTTCTCACTGCTTCCTGCAGTGAGCATGGGTTCCGCCATCCCAGTTTCACTCCTTCCTGTTATCTTTGCTGATTCAAGTTAGTCATCAATCAATTCACTTGAACAATTATGTCTCTGCTTCTATACCACCTTCAGCCAATTATCTTCTCTCCTAATTCATAGTTGAAATCCTAGTCCTCAGTAACTCACAATGTGGCCTTGTTTATAAATAGAGTGGTTGTGATATGATGAGTTCAGATGAGGTTATTTGAGACGAGGATGGGCCCCTAATCTAATATGACCAGTGTCTTTGTCTAAAGAGGAAATTTAGACTGACATACAAGTACAAAGTGAAGGCAATGGCAAGAGAGGCAGTGAAAAGGCAGCCATCTCCCAGCCAAGGAGAGGCTGGGAACAGACGCTTCCCTCAGCCCTAGTAAGGAACCAACCCTGGCAACGCCTTGATCTCTTACTTCTCGTCTCCATAACTGTGAGATAATACATTTCTGTTTCTGTTGTCAAAAGAGTTGTGGTCCTGTGTTCCCACGGCTTGTGGTACTATGTTATGGCAACCCCTGCAATTGAACATATGAGCCATTCTCCACGTTTAGCTCGGGGCTTCCTCTTCTGTGAGTTTTAGTGGGTCATAAAGAGTCTTAGACCAGGAGCCAGAAATGGTGGGTCTAGTCCTGGCACCTATCACTAATGAATTGTATAAATGTGAGCAAGCATCTTAAACTCTTTTTCTGTCTTTCTTCATTGTGCAAAATAAGGATATTAGCTATCCTGCCCCTGATGTCTCAGAATGGGACTGTGAGGATCAAAGGAGAACATGAGACAGAAAAGTGGGAAAGGGAGAGAAGAGTTTGTAAACTAGAAAGCAGCATATAGGTGCACAGAAGCGTGAGAAAGAGGAGCACATTGAATCCTGACTTGGTAGTCAGTGTCGCCTTAAAACAGTTGTTGATCTCCTGTGAACCTCATTTCCATAGTCTGTAAATTAAGATTATTTTTGAAGCCTCTCCTCAAGCTCTAGGACAACACGAATACTCCTAGTCAGGTATTGATTTAATAAACATGAGTTGTATGCCTCCTGCCACTGATTGTTCTGATTCTCTAGGAGCTTTATTGTTCCAAAATTCTCCTCAGTAAATCCCACAATGGCCATCTCCACCCTTTGATGATATATTTTTCTCATCCTTGAAGGAACAAAAGTTTGGAAAGACATAAAGATGGGAGCAGGAAGGGATGGCTTTGGAAAGTCTATTTCCAAAGCTGTGCTGTTTTGTCAACAGTTAAGGAAGCTGCTGGCTATGGATTCCCCTCATATAGGCCAAGAGTGACATTTTATTAAAATTGTGTCTTCCCAAATGTCCCAGCTCACTCTGGCTTCATTTTGTTGGCATACCTCTATGTTTACTAACAACGTGCAGCTGTTGAAGGTGTGGGGTGAGCATATTCTTTTCTTGAGTTATCTCTGACAACTAGTATTTGTATTTTAAGTTGTGTCACTATCTCTTCTTTAGTTTTAATTTGTCTTTGTTTTATTTTGCCTCATGGATTCTCTGTTTGCAAGAAACGTGAGGTGTCTTTCCTTATCCCATCCAGACAAACCACTGTGCAAGACTGTGTCCAAATCTCAGGGGATGGGCATTGATCTGAATTTAGATCTTGGATTTGAAGTATTTTATTTATTCATTCAACACAATTTTTTGAGAGTATCTGTACCTGGCTTTTTCGTAGTAGCTGGGAATATAGTAGCAACAAATCAGAAAAGTATGTTTCTGTGTTGGAGGTTCTATTCTGTTGGAAATATAAAGAAGCTTATAAAGAAATATGGTAAGTTTGGATAATGATAGGGGCAAAGGTGGCTGGTGTGGGAAAGGATACCCTCTTTGAGAAATGACATTTGAACAGACACTTGAATGAAGAAGAGTAGACATGGATATAATTTTTGTGGGAAATGTTTCACATACACAGGAAGAAGATTCTCTAAATTTCTTAAGGAGAAGAATTTAGCATGTTGGTAGATTCAGGAGGAGGTATGGCTAGATTATAGAAACACCTGGATTGCTGGTATGATTCCAAAGACTGCTCCTTGTTCCTTTGCTTTCCTTACATTAAATGAGTTCTTTGGATCAATTCCTCACCCACCTGTCTATTCCCATTTCATAGGTCTGTTGCCTTGCCTGTAAATTTTGGTCCCCTGAGAATTTCATTTATTAAGTCCAAAGCTACAGGGACATGTCCCTTGGGATAGTTCAATTTAGGTAAGAGGAGAAGGCAGAATGCACTGGAAGAAATGAGCTAAAATATATCTCAGAGAGGAGTCATTTAATTATGAGAAAGATGAGCCCTTTTGAATTAGTGTGAGAAAAGTGCAATGGATTCTAAGAATACAGGGGAAACTCTTGGATCTCAGTGGCAGGAGGCATAGCTGGGCTGCATTGCTTCAGGTGACAAGGAGAGGAGTTGTCTGCTTGTGTTTTTTTTTTTGCATTCAGGTTCCATTTTCTGCTCAGCAGCTTCTCTCTCTGCAAAGCTCTAAGTTGTTCCTCTCTGTAACTTCAGTTTGCACTTGACAAAAGATGGCATAGTGCTTGTCATCTTGACTGGAGCCCAACCCTGTGCCAGTAACTATAGACATTAATTTCAATTACAGATTTCTGGAACTTTGATTTTGCTTGGCTAAGTGGGGATCAAGCATCCTTCTAAGTCAGTTGTAACTGATCTGGGGAGTGTTCCCTTGGTTTATATATACCCTATGACCTGTGGGCAGGGCAGCTTCTCTAATGAAGCAGTATAGGCTGAGATAAAGTCAAACCCAAGTTTAGATTAGGGGTTATGGGTGGAGTGTTCTTGCAATGGAAGAATTTATATGAAGGGAGGAATTGTGGTATGAATTGGAAAACAATGGGAAAAAAAGAGATTATTATATAAGGAAGTACAGTGGTAATGAAGACATAGGTTTGGATATTGTCTGATATTTTTTGTACCATGTTCCTGTGTACATGTGCACACATTCACTACATCTCTTTCCACAAATGATGCAGCTTACAGAAGAAAAAATAAATAAATCAACAATTCAAAACTGGAGAAAATAGTATTGAATTGAAGCTATTTTATTCTTTGTATCTGATTTGTATAGACTCTGACTTAATTTTTACATGTAAGTCTTCCACAATTAGGATTTAATTATTTAAGTCTCCAATATACATTCCAAAGTCCATGTTTTTACTTCTTCAGCACACACACCAAAACATCTAGACTTCCCAGCTTTCTCTGCAGTTAGGTGGGTTCATGTAACTAAGGTATGGCCAATGGTTATTTGGGTGTACTTCTATTCCTGGTCTTTGAAGCCTTCCCAGGGAATCTGCATGCTATTTCAGTCTTCCCTTTTCTGTAACCTCAATCCTAAAGAGACAGTAGAGGATCCCAAATTTCTCCCAATTTCTAGGGAGAAAATGATTCAGCCATTTGATGGAAAAAATTCTAGGTTCTTGAATAACTGCATGAAGCAAAGACTTGCAGACTCCTACTAGACTCTGACAGAGTGAGAAATGGGTAGAACCAATAAGAATTTAATGTTAATTGTTATAACTGTTACTTCTATCCTGACCAATACACTGAGAATGTCAGTTCTTTTCTGAGATTTTTGCCTGCTCAGATAATGTGTGGCAGAGTTGATGGATTTAATAATGCAATTAATAAATACATAATATAGAATGGTGAGGTTGTAACAGAGTTAAAAGAAGCTGCAAGGAGGATGTGTAAATTTGATACTGAAGAAATTCTCTTAAAAATGCAATATTCCCTAATGGACCTAGAAGTTTGATCTTCAAGGGTAGCATGTATTCACTAAGTAATTTTATTTTTGAATACAGACATTGCTTTGCACAAGAATGTTTGAATTGCATAAGTTTTAAGTTCATTCCATGCCAGTGACACTGTGTCCTCTTATTTATGAAGTAGTACTGGGAGAAATTTTCTTAAGAAATGAATCCTTTTCTGCCAGTCAGTTTTTGGTAATGGAAAGGTAAATAGAGGCATAATTCATTAATATTTAATTTCCCCCTGCCACATATATAGCTGACCTAGACATATTTGTGCACATGATACTTGCAACTATTTCAACACATACATACTCTATCTACTATGCTAACGGGCCTCATGTGCAGGAATGGTATATGGTTTGTATTATCTTGCTGCTCTGGAGTTTCTAACCATGGTATACTAACTGGTTTATCATTTTGTTTTGTCATTAATTCTGTTTGAAAATTGTAAAATTCTCTAAAAGTTGTAGAAAAAGAGCTGGACCAGAGTCAATGATTCTAGTCTCATCCCTGCCACTACTTGGCCTGTGACCCTAGACATTACCTCATCTCCTTGGATTTCAATTTTATTAACTATAAGATGAAATTGAACTAAGAGAAACAACCTTGGAGTCAGAAGGAACTGAGTGACCAGGATAAGTTCTTTAGCTTCTCAGACCCTCATTGCCCTAATTTATAACATGAGGCAAATCCCTTCTTCCCCTCAAGGTGGAGACAGGCATTAGTGAGAAATATCTGAAGGTGTGGGTCATGGTGTGTATTTAATTATTTGCTTCCCTTGCTCTGCCCACTTGAAATTGACAGATGATTCCATTTTCCTCAAGGAACAGAAAATATTTGAATCTATCCTTCCTTACCTTATTGAAGGTGGTTGCAGCTCTTACAGAGCAGAACTGGACTTCTGTCCTGTTCTCTTAATGGTAAGCCTAGAAGAGGCATGTTGAAGACCACACACTGTGAGCATCAATATCAGGTGAGCACCTGGCTCTGTGCACAATCAGGGAAGTACACACACACACACACACACACACACACACACACAATTTGACTCTGTGAGACTTAGCTGTTACCTGTGTCTTTCTGATCCTCTTGCTTTTGCTTATGTGAGACCACAGAAGGTAAGAGGAGTAGAAAGGAGTTGGAAGGAGGTGAATTTCTTGTATTTGCTGCAGGATGCTCTGATAATATCAGACTAATTAGGATGTTGGTTTCTATGAATAACCTGTAAAATTCAAAAAATGAAACATCAAAATCTCGGTCAGTAGAACTTCTGTTAATGTGACCAGGAAGGTTCCAAGTGACCAGAAGAAATGTTTTCCTGTGCCAGTTCTTGGTCTTCTTAACTTTTCAGAAAGGTAGAGTCTGCAGATGGCCCGCTCCTCTTAAGTCTCATCAGGTGGGTGGAAAACGGCTTTTCATTCCCCCGCTAAGGGAAACCTCGTTTCTTGTCCTGGCTTTCCTACTAATGATTTTTTAACTTTTAGCTAGTCTTAATTTTCTAGGCTTTAGTTTCCACATTTTTAAAATGAGGGGTTGGACATCATTGATCTCTGAAATCTTTATTGTTAGCATCGTATATTTTGATCATAGGATTTTTCCAAGTATGTTCTAATGCATACATCCCAAACTTCATTACTTTGCATGTCTCCTCACTCCCCTTTATCTATGCATAAGCTTGGTTTCGCATTCATTTATTCAATATTTTTATTTCAATCACTTTTTAGAACTTATTCCCTTCCTCCTAAGCAGTCCTATTCATGAGTTTACCAACTTGATGGTGTATATGTGTGTGTGTATGTATGTATGTGTCTATTTATATATATATACATATATACCAATAAACTGTATACACATGTGTACACATATCTATGCAAAATAAAATCTCCAACTATTAAAGTTTTTAAAAATTCTTCCATATAAGAACACATTTTTGGTAAATGCTACTATAGTATTTTTGGAAATAGATAAATTTGTAACTACTCAAGAGTTTTTCTTCAAATTTTTAAAAATTAACATATTAATTATACATATTTATGGGGTGCAAAATGACATTTCCATGCATGCACATAGAGTTCACTGAACAAATCCAACCTTTTTTCTACTCTCTCTATCTACACTGTTACTAATCTCAAGTAATCACTATTCTATGAAGTTTAATTTTTCTATTTTGAGTAGCTTGATTGCTGGGAATCACACTGGATCCCATGACAATGTGTATGTACATCCTTCTATCTCTTCTGCATTTTAACTTTGGAGCTGGGTTGCACACATGTATTCTTCTTGAAGGTCCCTTTTTAGATATTTAAAATAGTGTGTATACATTTACTTAATTAACCTTGGAAGGTAAATTCTTTGCATGTTTTGGTTCTCAAAGAGTCCTATAAGAACTGCGATTCTTGAAACACACACATGAAATGAAGGGCCAGTGCTGTTTTTTCTTTTTTGGTACTGGAGATTGAATTCAGGGGTTCTCGACTACTGAGCCACATCCCCAGCTCTACTTCGTGTTGTTTTTAGAGATAGGGTCTCACGGAGTTGCTTAGTGCCTCACCATTGCTGAGGCTGGTTTTGAACTCGCGATTCTCCTGTCTCAGCCTCCCAATGTGCTGGAATTACAGGCATGCACCACCATGCCTGGCTCAGTGCTTATTCTTGCTCATATGCTATTTGCCATTAGCCAAAAACAGTCTGAAGTATATCATTGTTTTTGTTTTAAGAAGCTTTGAGAACAGTAAACTTGCTCTTTTCAATAATATCTGTTGTCATACACCTGAAATTCTGTGTAACATAGATGTGCTAGGCATTGTCAGATCAGAAGAGCAGAAAATGCAGCAGAAGGAAGCTTAGAGAAATTATTTAGATCAAATTACAAGCAATAGAACTTTCCTTATTTTACTAAGAAAACACTGGATCCCATGACAATGTGTATGTACATCCTTCTATCTCTTCTGCATTTTAACTTTGGAGCTGGGTTGCACACATGTATTCTTCTTGAAGGTCCCTTTTTAGATATTTAAAATAGTTAGTGTGTATACATTTACTTAATTAATCTTGGAAGGTGAATTCTTTGCATGTTTTGGTTCTCAAAGAGTCCCATAAGAACTGTGATTCTTGAAACACACAGCAAGTTCAACTTAGCCTTCATTTTGAAATCACCTGATATCAATTAGCATTCCTGCAGTTTGGAGCTGATTTATGATGCCCTTGTAAGGCCCTGAAAATATGAAAGCAGAGAAGCAGTATTTCAAAATGCAGCATAAAATCAACAATAAAATGTATATTTATAACCTGAAAAGTATGATTTCATCTTGGAGAATTACCAACCCAATAGCAGTAATAAGCATGATTTTCATTGTACCATATTGTACTTATTAAGCACTTCAGGGGACTTGTGAATAAATCAAATTGTGGGATCAGTTTTGGATATCCAAACATATTTTTAAATATTGTAAAAATGTGGAAAAGTATCACAACTGGTTATCATTTGTTCATGCTTTCCAAAAAGGTTTTAATCATAAGCTCATTCTTACATCCTCCTACAAGCAGGACTGAGGCTGGAATGGCCTGTAAAGTGATGTCCTTTTAATAAATGCAGATTTAATATGGTCACAAGATAAGACCTTTCCAAAATCCCATTCAAATACCACAGATTCTGATTACTTGCATAAAAGTCAGGGATAGCTAGGTGGTTTCGAGGATGCAATGTTATCAGAGAATTTAGGGTGATGTACATGCCTGCTTTTGATTTAAAGTTTTAATAAAATTCATTATGGGAAGTTAAGGCACTGAATTGAAATGTCCCAGCTTGCTCTGTTCACATTATATTGGTTTCCACAAGTCAAGTCAATTTAATCCACCCAAAAATGGTTGACAGTGTCCCATGTGTCTGGCACTGTGATAGGTGTAAGAACTGTGCAGCTAAGAGGTAGAATTTTGGGAGATCTTTTGGCATATCATCATTGTGACAGAGTGGAAGTTCCAGGTTGGCCCCAGGGCATGGCCTTCCTGGAATTGTCAGTATTCTGAATTGAGATCAACAATTGCAGTTGTGGGTGACATAGGGATGTGTGGCTTGTCCTGGACTGGGGAGATAAGTATTCCTAACTACTTGAGGTCATTTTAGTGTTGCCCTAGATTAAGTCTCAAGTAGCAGCTGTGTTAACTTGGAGAGTCTCGTATAAGTAGTCTCAAATGCATAATTCACCAAATGAGAACATAACTTGTTTAACAGAGAGGGTTGATGATGGGGTATCTCTAAGGCACTATATGACCCAGACATATAATCAAGACAAAAAACCTTCAGCAATTTATCAGTATTCTTTTTATAGGGCTATTAGATCATAGGTTCTGTAGCTGAAAGCAAAACAAACTGCTTTCGCTTCTGATGGGTGTACATGACAGGGTGTGAGGCTAAGGAAATAAGAGACACAAGAGAGCCCTACAAATTTGTCAGGTGAGTCCTCAAATATGCCGTGGAGGGAGGTGATGATGTTGGACATCACCATTATGGTGGCTTCTTCTCCACGTTTCTTGGTTACTTGCCCCTGCTGGGTCCTATATCCAATGAAGGGGAATGAAGGCAGAGGCTCTGGGTGTCAGTCTGGCATATTGTCTTTTCTTGGTGTCTGCTCAGGCTAGACCTGCCTTGCCCTATATCACCACCATGTTGGAGACTCAGTCTGTCTGTGAGCCTTTGTGTTCTTGGCTACAAAGTAGTAACCCACAGCCTCTGCCAGCCACACTACCATCACTTAGAGATATAGTCAGAGATATTATATCTTATTTATAAATGTCTCTTTAAAATGTGCTAAAATTTCTCACAGGTGATGGCACATAAAGAAAACCAAGCAAAAGGCCATGAATCTTGTTTAAAATGTAGTCTATTTACAGTCCAGTGGGTTGTGTTTTTGGTTTCAAATTTGCATAGATATCAAATTCTCATTCTGACTGAGCAATGAAAGGTTGTGATAGTTTTGGAAATAAATATAAAATCTGATGAGACATTTCTTATATTTTATTATTCTTTGCTGACATACATAGGTTGTCATGACATACATACTGTCTATTGCTAGGGAGGTATAGACCACAGGTACTTCCTTACGAAGGCTAATAAAGGGGACCAATGGCACAGGTGTTTCAGCAGCAGATAACCCTAATATCATTTGCATTTATGCATGCTGATAATGATAGTAACAGCTACTGTTTAAGTATATACTCTGTAGGGATATATTGTTGTATATATTTTACATAGCATTGGTTTTAGCATTCTGGTTTTATTTAATTTGAGCTTCACATTAATAAATTAGCTATCATCTATCAGTATACTTGACTGATAATAATTCCAAGGCATAGACAAGTTGGGTTTAACCAGTTTGAAATAAGGAACTGAATCCAACCAGTTTTCATTCCATTCTTACTCTTTGTTATACTGCTTACTTTGGGATGAATGGTCCATTTTTTTCTGCTGTGTTTTTCATGATTTTTTGAGGGTGGAAGTAATTCCCTCAGGAAAACCCCTTTATGAACAATTTAGATCCTGGACAGGTACACCCTAAGGCAATGAATGCTTTTGTAAAATTATAGGTCTTAACCAGTTAATAGGTTATAAAATCAGTCATTATTGGATTGTGTAAAGGTAGCTTTTTAAAAAAGTAAATAGAAGAAAATAAAATAAATATCAGAGGACATAGTACTAAAGGATTATTATTTTTCCATGAAACTTTCATTTTGGGACATATATCTACATATATTATATGTGTATAATATGTGAATATAATGCCACACAAGTTTTATATATATGCCACATATATAATACATAATTTTTACATATAGATTATATATACACACCAAATATATATACATAATATGTAAGTAATACATAATTTTTGACACATATTGCGTATGTGTATACATGTGTGTTAATGTTGCAAAATGAGTTTTTTGCTGTTGGTTTCAGTCAAAAAGTTTGAAAACCATTATCTTAGGATACAGATGGGATGACCAAGTAATAAGACTAAGCAATTGATCACATATATTGTGTAGGGAATGAAGAAGAATTTGAGAGCCTTTGGGGGAGCCAAGCTAGGGAGGAGCAAGGAAGAAGTCCAAAAGAAGAATAAGGGGCTCCCAGTGGCATGATGAGGTAATTAATTTCCTGGAAAGAAGAAATAGTTGGGTAACTTTTAATAATATGAATGTCCATTTCTTATGATTAATCTATTTTCTGTGCAGATCTGTACTGTACCTTCATCTGCACCCTCTACTCTTTGCTGGAAGTCTTCAAGAGACTCTACTAGGTGTGCAACCTTGAGCCTGTGGTCATGGATTGTCCAACAAAACCCACAGCAGACAGGAAGAACTGAGAAAAGCAGGAGCTAGAAGCCTGGGGTGTTGGAAGGGACACTCGGTTTCCTTATGTGTCCCAGGGAATGAGGGTTGAAGCCAACTTCACTGACATCTAGTAAGTTAGTACTGGTGCCTCTATTAAGTTGGCTATGGAGATAGCCAACAGTTTGACATTGGAGTCCCAGGTATTTCTCTAGCCACCATACCTCTCCTCTCCTGCCATATCAATGGGTATCACACAAGAGGAAGCAAGGTGTGTGTGAGTGCGTAAAATCTAAAGGACAGATGCAGTGATGTAGACTCAATCCCAGGCCCTGGAGCAGTGTATGTGTGCGCTCATCTCTGCTGTTGCTCCATCCTGGTATTCACATGGGGTGGGTGCTCACAGTGCCGTTGGTGTGTGGTAGGTGATGGCTCCAACACATTCCATGTCTAGGGATATTTTATTTTTATTGGATGGCAGCTTGAAATGATAGCACACTGTCATCCAGAGGTGTAGGTTCTCATCTGCTTCTACTCTCTTTCCCTTATGAGTTTTTGAGCAAGTCTATATTTTTGGCTCTCTTCTTAGAAAATGAGGAAGGACCTGATTCTCCTCTGGCCTTTAGAAGTTCTAATGTTTGTCCTAGACCAATGGTATTCAATAGGAGTCTTTGGAGGCTATCTTGAGACCCTTCAGTGGCTTAGAGATAAACTGGGAGAAACTGGGTCCTTCCCATAGCCGGGTGCGGTGGCACAAGCCTGTAATCCCAGCATGTAGGGAGGCTGAAACAGGAGATCACGAGTTCAAAGCCAGCTTCAGCAACAGTGAGGTGCTAAGCAACTCAGTGAGACCCTGTCTCTACATAAAACACAAAATAGGGCTGAGGATGTGGCTCAATGGTTGAGTGCCCCTGAGTTCAATCTCCAGTGCCAAAAAAAAAAAAAAAAAAAGGAAGAAAGAAACTGGGTCCTTCTCATGGTCCATTCCTTCCCTTCTCCTTTCCACAACATCCCTAGTGTAGTCTGCATTTTTGTCTGTTTTGTGTATTTAAATTCCCTTTACAAAAAGGAAAAAGGGAATTTATGAAAAACTACTGTACTAGATGAACTACAAAGGAAGCTGTTCAGTTTTCAAGGATTTATAGAGAGGAGAAACCTGAAACCAATGGGAAAAGAAGCCATTGAAAATATTTCCACCAAAAAGTTGAAAAATTGCAAAAGGATTTGAAAAACATCTAACAGTCCATTTTATGGCAGATGGAGAGCGGTATTATTAGTGACCACTATGTTTCAAATATTTGAGCAACATATGATGATCTATTTTTATGTATTCTAAAATTAAGAATAAAAGTGAAATGAATTTTAAAGGGTAACATCAATAAATTGTGTTTCTACCATTAGGTGACGACAAAAGTAAATGAATACAGCAAATGGAATAAACCACTTCATGCTGGAGTTGGTCTAATTTAGATTTGGTTCAGGTCTCTCATCTGGCTTACTTCTGAAAGAAGTGGACTTTCTCACTCTGTATGTCTGAGACTTGCCAATTCTTCCCCAAGTCCATGTTAGGGTTGATGACATAGGAGCTTGTTTAAGGAATAAAGACCAAATGGTCAGTAAATAAATCATTAACATCAAGAGCAGCTGACATTATTGAATACTTATTGTGTATCAAAATCTGATGCAGGTGTTTTTCTCATAACTCTTAACCATAATTCTGTAAAGGAAGAGATAGAGCCCCCCTGCAAAAAAGTGAGGTTAACCAAGGTCAAAACATTTTCTCAGAGTCACTGTAGCTGATGGTATCTGTACCCATTAGTGGCTCTAATTTCTGCTGTTCCTCTTTTAGGCCATATAGCTGCTCCTAACAAATGCCATATTAATCCCTGTTTATCCAAAGCATTGTTGGGCCGTGTTCTATGATGTGGTCTTTTGTCATAATTTATAATTTTTTTTTGTTTACTTATTCAATCAAAAATATTCATAGAGCATCTTCATGTGGGTGTTATGTGTGGAAATCGGAGGATAAAATGTACTCTAAATAGGTTTCTTCATCTATGAAAGCTTGTTGTAGAACAGATAAGCTATGCACATAAATAATGACAGGTTAAGAAAGCATTTGTTGAGGGGCTGAGATTGTGGCTCCATGGTAGAGCTCTTGCCTAGCATGTATGAGGCACTGGGTTTGTTCCCTAGCACTACATAAAATAAATAAAATAAAATAAATAATAAAATAAAATAAATAATAAAATAAAATAAATAATAAAATAAAATAAATAATAAAATAAAATAAATAATAAAGGTACTGTGTCCATCTACAACTAAAAATATTTTTAAAAAAGCACTTGTTGGATGTTCCCTACAACAAGGTGTAGGTGTTATGAGAGTCAGAGGACAGAGAGAGAGAATACTTAATCAGCAGAGAAGTTGTGTGAAGGAGGTGGCATTGGGGCTGACTGTTGAAGAGGGATAAACGGGGCGTGTGTTTGTGGTGTGAAGGACATTCTGGGAGGAAGCAACAGTCTGAACCGAGGCTTGTGTTAGGGGAGTAGTGGGGAGTAGCCAGGAAGGTTAGAAAGAAGGGCAGTGAAAGGGAGCCTTAGAAAGTAAGAATGGAGAGATACTGGATCAAGATTATAGCAGGGGCTCTTGACTCTTAAACTAAGGATTGTAGATTTCATTCTCTGAGAATGGATGGAAAGCCAAAAAAAACAAAAAAACAAAAAAACCCCCCAAAAAACAGAAGTGTAACATGACAAAACAATGCCCCAGAAAATTTAATCTGACCACAGTATATACAATGGATGGGCAGTGCTGAGACCAGAAAAGAACTGGTGATTTTGAAGGCTTTTGAAAAACCCAAGTTGGGAACATGGAGTACATTGAATGGGGAAGAGATAGTGGAAAAAGAGAGGAAGAAACTATTATAAATATGGAAGTAGAGGCCAATGGCAGTGAGATGGGCTGGATCTTTGACAGATATAGGAACACAGGAGAAGCAGCAGGTTTCAAGGGTAAAATGATGAACTGGGTTTGACATATGACGAGATGGCCTGTAGGAGGGACCCCTAAAGTGGAAGACCCCAAATCAGGCAGACATGGAAGTGTGAAGCTTTGTGCCGAGTAGTGAGTAAAAGGACTACTAGCACCCAGTGGAGATAGGCAACAGTGCAGCAGTCTGCAAAGGTGTGACCTTAGTGTTCCTCTTGGTTATGGTGGCAAGATATGTACAGTTTTTATTCTGATTTTTCCCTCTATTCATATAGAGTTACCTGAGAATGCCATGAGGCATTTGCCCACTGGCATGTTGGAGAGTCCAGGCTGTGGTATTTTAAGGCTGTATTAATACAGAGGAATTTGTTTTGTTTGAATGACTATTAGTATTTTTAAGCATGGTATATTCACCAAACATCTGTTTTGTTTTAGAAAAAAGTCTTTCAGCATCCTTGGAACACTGTCGTCTTTGTCAGGGGAAGGGAGGGGACTCGCCCCGTTGGCTTTGAAAGATGCCTAGAAGTTTGGCATCAAGGAAATTTGCCTGGATTTCTCTGTGGAGATCATTCAGAGAGTAGAAATGTAATTGGTACTTTGTGATCTCTGTGATGAGATTTGGCCTAGGGATAGTGTGACTTCTATTTGGATTTGTGTGTGTGTGTGTGTGTGTGTGTGTGTGTGTGTATGTGTGGTGTGTCTGTGTGAGGAAACAACTTTCATCACTCCCAAATAAAGTGTATATTTGTGGCCTAATTAGCATGCCTGAAATCACATGTAACTGAGCACATTTATTTTCCTTACTTTGACCTTTTCTTGGCCTTTTCTGGACTAGGTTTCCTAATAGTATTCTTTTTTTCCCTTTTTGGATTCTGGTACTGATGGTGATGCTTGAACCGGAGATTGGGCCTGTATTGTCCACAGAAGTATGAAGTGTACTCCATATTATGCATATGATCATATGTATTTTACATCTGCAGAACCTGAGGTGCAGTTCTTTTTCCATTAATAGAATGCAAAATGGCAGGAACCAGGCCTGGGAATTTGACCTGGTTTCTTAGCTCAGCAGTGACACTCAGGATGAATTGTTCCAGGAATCCTTACAGAAACAAGGTTTAGGGATTTGTGGGTTTTTAACAGACTAAATGTCTTCCTTCCTTGGGTGTATCTGGTCTCCTAGTCCACAGATCTTCTGGGAAGAAAGAGCCAATCAGCTGAAAGCAAAGCCATGGTGAGTTTCTCTGCCATCAGATGCATTTCCAAGGAGAGCCCTTGTGCTCAGCCCATCACCCCATGACTTCTGGGGTGATTAGCACATCATAAACCCTTATCTCATTAGCTGGAGGAAAGTGTCATGAAAGGGGTGCTTTTTACATGAAAAGAGAAAATCCTCTTTGGCTCATTTATTGATTGGGTTGTTAGTTTTTTTGGTGAACACAAACTTCACAGAAGAAGATATACTATCCATCAACAGACATATGAAAAAATGTTCAACATCTTTAGCAATCAGAGAAATGCAAATCAAAACTACCCTAAGATTCCACCTCACGCCAGTCAGAATGGCAATTATCAAGAACACAAACAACAATAAGTGTTGGTGAGGTTGTGGGGAAAAAGGCACACTCATACATTGCTGGTGGAACTGCAAATTGGTACAACCAATCTGGAAAGCAGTATGGAGATTCCTTAGAAAACTTGGAATGGAACCACCATTTGAGCCTGCTAGCCCACTCCTAGGCCTATACCCAAAAGACTTAAAAACAGCGTACTACAGTGCTGCAGCCACTTTGATGTTTATAGCAGCTCAATTCACAATAGCTAAACTGTGGAACCAACCTAGATGCCCTTCGATAGATGACTAGATAAAGAAACTGTGGTATATATACACAATGGAATATTACTCATCAATAAGAGAGAATAAAATTATGGCATTTGCAGGTAAATGGATGGAGTTGGAGAATATCATGCTAAGTGAAGTAAGCCAATCTCAGAAAACCAAATGCCAAATGTACTCATTGATAAGTGGATGCTGATCCATAATGTGGGAAAGGACATGGGAACAAAGGTGGATCTCCGTTCACAGGGGTGTAAGGGGGGAGGGGGC
>PVHX01015313.1:0-47267 GCA_004024805.1 Geosciurus inauris
GAGTCAAGATAGGTAAGAATGCTCATGGAGATCTTACTGATAATCTCCTTTCAGCCTTCAAAGAAATACCAAATGTCCAAGTGCTCGGGGAGTCAACAGCCACATGGCTATATACAGGGTATGTCCACCATGATGACCAAGAGAACCTCTGGAGAGCTAAGGACACGGGAAGGCTCCACTGACCCTGGATTCCACCAAGAGTGTGAGTGTGATTTGGGGAGATGGCTATAAGATAATGAGCTCCAGTTTCTTCTAGGATGAACCCAGTGTTCTTATCCTTTCAGAGCCTTGAAGTACAAGTGGTCTTCAATCCAGGAGAAACTCATGCTCTGTGTGCTTCCTTACTTAGACTGAGGAGAAGGGGCATGTGGCCATTTTTAAAAAAATGGTTTTCAGGGCATAGGAAAGCTTTGTTTCCATTGCTACAAAACCAGGAAGCCTCACGATTCTGACAGAAAATGAGCAGTCCTCTGAGGGAGTTTGGGCATGAGGCCAGACACCCCAGAGAATCCAGGAGAGTGTAAAGAGTGGCTCTTCTCCCAGTGGGTTCTGCAGAGTGTATTTCAGCATCTTCCCAATCTAGAAAGGGGCATAAACCCCCGGAAAGTCTTGGTTGAAGCACAAGGGAGCCTGTCATTACCTGAATTCCAGTTCCTTGAAGCTAAGGGTAAATGGGGAAAACCTCTTCACTACCTCCAAGGAGTAGCATCATAATAGTCCTTTCTCTACTAGTAGCAATGAATAGTCCTTTCTCTACATCTGCAGGGGACTTCAGACTCAACCAAGGGTTTTCACAAAGTTACTAATTTCACCCTAACAATGAAAGGACCAGTCAAGCAACAGGACGTGTTCCCCCATTGTACCCCTGCTTGACTCACTGAAAGCATGGTGTGTTCTAGACTTCTAGTACTTCACCAGTGCAGAAGGAAGTGGTCGGCAGCAAAGGCAGGGACTTAGTTCTGGGACTTAGCAGACCATCTGAAATGAAGGTTGTTAGGCAGGGGCCACACAGTTCAGCCAAAGTACGGGCATTTCTGTTTCCAGCACAACCAGAAAACGGCTGCCTCTTATCTCTAGCACCATTACCCAGATCCAAACATTAATGACCACACCCCTGGACTCCTTCCTGCCTCCCAGCGCTGCACCTGCCCACCCAGCCTCCATATCGAAGCCCAGCTGAATTTCCTAAGCACCACTTTTATCATGTCACTTGCTCAAAAAAAAAAAAATCTAGTACAAAAATATAAGCTCCTAAGCCCTTGAATGCAGGACCCCTGTGACTAGTCCCACCTAGCAACTCCTAATCTAATCAAAATCTAGTCCCAAGTTGCTTCCTCCCCACCAGCTGCAATGCCCTCCCTTTCTTCTCCTGACCACAAATCAAAATTCTGCACATGAGGAGCTGGAGTTGTAGCTCAGTGATAAAGCACTTGCCTTGGGGCTGGAGTTGTGGCTCAGTGGTAGAGCACTTGCCTTGCATGTGTGAGGCACTGGGTTCGATTCTTAGCACCACATATAAATAAATAAAATAAAGATCTATTGGCAACTAAAAAAATATTTAAAAAAAAAAAAAAAGCACTTACCTTGCATATGTGAGGCACTGGGTTCAATCCTCAGCACCACATAAAAATATAATAAAGATATTCTGTCCACCTACAACTAAAAAATAAATATAATAAATAAATAAATAAATAAAAATAAACAAAATAAAGATATTGTGTCCAACTAGCACTAAGAAATATTTTTTTAAAAATTCTGCACATGAAGCCAGTAGATGTCTTATCCTGCATGAAAATGTTGTCATCATCGACACCTCTAGCTGGCAAAGTTTTTTCTGCATCCCTGAATTACAAAAGCTATTGTATAGTTTGGCTCAGCCATCTTTAAGCTAGGTGCACCCATGTCTCGGAGGCTAAAACTTCCAAAGGGCCCCACTAACAAAGGTATTTTGAAGGAAAGCAACGTGTAGATCTTCAAGTTCAGTATCTGCTTTTTATTAAACATCCCATTCTTCTTTCAAAATGGCACTTAAAAAAAAAGTGTCCCTCTCATTCATTTCAATCTTACTGTGGTACATTGCTATGGTGTTTTAAAAACCCTTTTGAACACCACCTAAAGGAATAATGGAAAATATTGGTGTAGATATAGGAGAAGTGAATGGTTCTAAGGGCTGTGTATTAGTTTGCAAGAGTGCTGTATCAAGATACCACAGGCTGGGAACTAGAAGTCTAGTCAAGGTATCAGCAGTATTGGTTGTTTCTGGAGACCACCAGAAGGAATCTGCTCCAGACTGTCCTTGGCATGTAGGTGGCTACCTTCTCTGTGTCTCTTTGCTTCATCTTCCCTCTCTGTGTGTGATCTCTGAATCCAAATTGCCCTTCTTTGTGAAGACACCAGTCATAGTGGATTAGTGCCATCCTCGCTATTTACATCAACAAAGACCCTATTTCCAAAGAAAGCCACATTCTAATATATGGAGTTAGGTCTTCAATATATGAATTTGAAGAG
This sequence comes from Geosciurus inauris, assembly GCA_004024805.1. Lineage (NCBI taxonomy): Eukaryota > Metazoa > Chordata > Mammalia > Rodentia > Sciuridae > Geosciurus > Geosciurus inauris. Next base: position 2,509 of record PVHX01015313.1, read on the forward strand.
GGGTACACAATTCAGCCCATCACAGATTAGGTAACAAAGCCTTCACTTTTCAATACCTTAATTTCATTAAAATTAAAAGAAGGATCTAGTAAAGTTGTCAGCTTACTGATCATTAAAAATAATCTTTGATAATAGGTTACCATGTGATTTAGGGCAAATGAGTCAGAGCAGTTCCAAAAATTGAAGGATTTTTTTATAACAAAATTCTCTCCATCCCGTCTCCTTATGTATAAGAACAAGGATTTCTCAACTCAAAAGAATGAAAAATAGAAATGGAAATGATGTCACACACTTTGTCATCCTAGCAATCTAGCAATAAGTAATATTTATCCACAATCATAACATTTGAAAAAAGAGATAGCATCATTTTTTATTAAAAAATGCAAACTTTCAATAAAACTTTACTTTTTATGTAAGCATTTATCAAAATTTGCTATTCATTGAGGTTGTTTTGATCAATTATGTAATGCTAGTAATTGTAAAGATAATTCAATCCAGAAAACACTGAAAGTCTTAAGTCGCAGGAATTCTAAAATGTATAAATTTTAATTTTTACATATATGTTTGATAGATAAAAGTACCACACAATATTCAGTACAAGTTTCTGTATCAAAATTATATTACATTCGTATAAAAGTTTGAAATGGAAGTAGAATGGAAATAAAAGTTTTGAAGAGAAAACAAAATATAATTTTTGCTTGCTGAAGATGAGCTTGTTTGTGTATTAAAGAGATGACAGAGATAACAAACTGTGATGGGATTTAGATTTCATTTAAATACATTTAAAAGAATGATGTCAGAATTTTACTTTAAAATAGCAAGATTTAGAAGATACTAGAAAGTGCAGTGTTGGAAACTATATTTAAATTTATGGTCAAATTAAACATATCAATTCTAACATGTATAAAGAAGAACACAGTTCTCTAAATGATTTTAGAGTCATTGAGCAAAAACTTTAAAGACTGATTTAGCATATGCTGCCAATTTTGTTCTGTTCTTTAGTCTGGCTATCTTAGCGGATAGTCAGATATGGTCTTCTGAACTTCCCAGGAATCCAGGAACATTAACTGAGTGTGGGTCTTGGACCAAGTATGACCACTATTTTCACCTACAAATGGAATTGTAGAATTGGATATTCGCTTGAAATCTTTGATTCCTTTCTGAGACACCATGGTGGCAAAAAACTTTATGTATATTTTACCATAATCTTTTAAGTGTACAGCCTTTGGATTCAGAGAGAACTAGGTTCAAAATCAACCTCTCCTGGGTATGTGACCTTGAGCAGTTTGCCTGAGCTCCCTGAGCCTATTTCCTCCTATCAGAAGGAAATTCAAATGCCTGCCTTCCAGGTTTCATATGAAAATGAAAACATGAACAGACTTGAGGCGGAAGGTGAGCCACCTGGTTCCCCTTTGGGAACAGTATCATTGCCTCATCTGCTAGGGGTGTTGATGGGCAGCAGCCCACAGCTTCCTCCCTCTCTCGTATGGCTCAGAAGGGAGCTGCCTGGCCCAGGTTTATAACCTTCTCAGGGGACAGCAACTTGATGCCAGCTCATAAGGTACAACACTCTTGCCTCAATTCAGGAAGACTCTGAAGGGTCATCCCAGTCTCATGATCTGGGAGGATCAACTGGGGTCTCCTTGTAACATATTCCTCTTCTGCACATGGATCTCCCTTCTTAGAACTTTGAGAGCTCCCAGTTGTCTTTGGAATGAAACCTGAATGTTTGTCATTTCCCACAAGACCCTGCAAGGCTTAGGCACTTGCCTGCCTCTCCTGCTGCCACTTCTGCCCCATTCCAGCCACCTTGGCCTTGAGGGTCCCAAGCTCATTTCACCTCATGGCCTCTATTCTTGCTCTTCCCTCCACCAGAGACACGTGTCCTCCTGGGCTTTGCCTAGCTCATTTCATTCCTTAGGTTGCCTCCCCAGAGGCCTACCTCTAAAATCCCGGCTAACTGCACCCCAGTCCCTCTCTGTCCTTTACCCCTCACTGTTGTTCTTCATAGCATTTATTGTTGTCTGAAATGATAATCTGTGTTCATTTGTTTGTAAGTACTAGAATGCTAGAATGTTCCCCAAAGGCAAGGACTTTTTCCAACTTGTGTTCTATAGTACTCCCAACACCTAGAAAGCTTGGCACATCATAGGCACTCAAGAAACATTTGTGGAATTAATCAATGAATGAATCAGAGATAATGTACCCTGAGCACACAAGTTATTCAACAGCACATGTCCAGGCCCCAGCAAATGGCACATGTTTTAGTCAGCTTTTTTGCTGCTGTAACTAAAAGATCGGACCATAAAAATTTTAGGGAAGAAAAGTTTATTTGAGGGCTCATGGTTTTAGAGGTCTTAGTCCATAGAAGGCCAGCTCCATTCCTTGGGGCTCAAGGTGAGGCAGAACATCATGGCGAAAGAGTCTGGCAGACAGAAACAGCTCACATGATCAGGAAGCAGAGAGAGAGAGACAAAGAGAGAGAGGGAGAGAGGGAGAGAAAGGGAGAGAGGGAGAGAAAGGGAGAGGAAAGGGAGAGGAAAGGGGAAAGGGGGGAGAGGGGGAGAAGGAGAGAGGGAGAGAGACTCCATTCTCCAGATACTATATAACCCATAGCCACGCCCCCAATGAACCACTTCCTCCAGCCACACCCCATCTGCCTCCAGTTACCACTTAGTTAATTCCATCAGGAATTAATTTGATTAAGTTAAGGCTATAACCCAATCATTTCTCCTCCAAACCTTCTTGCATTGTCTCACACGTAGAGCTTCTGGGGGACACCACATCTAAACCATAATAGCATATAATATTATTCTATTGTTTCTTGTCTTTCCAATTCAGACAGCAAATGACAGAGAGAGTTCTTCTTCTGTGGGCCTTTCTGTGGTTCTAGACACAAAATCACTCAGTAAGTACTTCAGAATTAGACTTGACTTGTTCTAAAGCCAATGGACAGAGAGAACAGAGATTACTTTTGTCCAGATTGGCTGCTTGGGTCTCTTTCATTTCAATAGCCGAGACTCTATCACAGTACATCAAGCCTATTAAAATTAACTATGATCAGACTCCATCCATCATTTCCCAAGGACAGAACATACTGGAGCCTTCCCTCCAAAGTCATCCTGGCTGCCCATGGAAACAGAGGGTTGCTCTGAGGCCCTATGTGACATTTCTTCAGTCTAATCATTAAACATTTTAAAATATTACTCAACAGTCTTTTAGGAATTACAAAAAGAGAAGTGATAGGATGTCTGCCCTCAAATCACCTAAACTCCAAACTCATCAGAGAAGAAGAGAAAAGAGAGGCTCCATTATTCTGCACCTCTTCTCCAACCTGTTCTCAAGCCTGGACAACTTCCCCTCTCTGTGCTCGGTTCCCCCTCAAGGTATGACAGCCATGCTCTGCCTGGTGTTCCTACCTGTATGACATCCATTTTCTTGTCTTTAAAACAACAACACACTTATGAATTCTGTAGCATGCAGTGTCTCCTGCTTGGCCATGTTCAGGGAGGAGCAAATACATACAAGCAACCTAAAAGCCTTGTTTTTTCCTCCATTCATTTATCAAGAGCTATTCAGTGAGACAGGTCTTCAGTGGGTTTTATAAAAGTTGGTGATAATTCTTTGCTCTTCTTGCTTTTTTGCAGATGCAAGAAGGCCTAAGAAAGGGAAGTCGCACTTCGGGAGGCTGAGACAGGAGAATCCCGAGTTCAAAGCCAGTCTCAGCAACAGAGAGGTGCTAAGAAACTCAGTGAGACCCTGTCTCTACATAAAACACAAAATAGGGCTGGGGATGTGGCTCAGTGGTCAAGTGCCCCTGAGTTCAAAAGAAAGGAAGGAAGGAAGGAAGGAAGGAGGGGAGGGAGGGAAGGAGAGAGGGAGGGAGGGAGGGAAAAAGAAAAGGAAGAGAAGTCATATCTTTTTTACCAGGAAATTTTTTTAAAGGAAAGGAAGGATGGCCAAACAGCTGGATTCCAGGCACTGTGCTAGGAAAGCTCATATTGTTTTGGAATTGAATCCACACAATGACATTTTAAGATAGCTGATATGGCCCTCAAGTTATAGGTGAAGAAGGAGGTTGAAGAGATTAAGCAATGTGCTTTGGGTCACCCCAATGAGTAATAAGCCAGAATTTGAACCAAGCTCCTCTGATTCCCAAGGCTCTCCAAGCTTGGTTATCTCCCTCTCTCTCTCTCTCCCGCTCTCTCCTAAGGATTGAACCCAGGGGCACTCTACCAGTCCTTTTTATTTTTGAGACAGAGTCTCATTAAGTTGGTGAGGGGCTTGTTAAGTCGCCCAGGCTGGCCTCAGCCTCCCAAGTTGCGGGGATTACAGGTGTGTGCCACCACACCTGGCTGGTTATCCCCTTAATAGCTCCCTCTCTGCTCTGAATTCTATTTTTAAAAGAAAGAAACAACAACTATAAAACATCGGCTGACCAGATTAAAAATATTATCAATCTACAATAATTAAAACCGAATGATGAGCAGTAAACTTATACAGTTCAGAAATAAACTCAAGTGTTGATAAAAGGAGTTTTACAAATCAAGGGGGGAAAAACAGTTTGTTGTATAAATGGTATTGGAAAACCTAATTAGTGAAGCAATTAATTGATGCCCAGTGTTTATAATTTGGCTATTGTGAAATTAAATAAGATAAACATGTTCTCCAGCTTCCATGGTGACTACTGAGAAAAGAGAGGATAACTTTCTGAGTTGTGGACTTCTTAAACCTCTAATCTATACACCACTCCAACCTTAATGCCTCATACAATCTCCTACAATACTTTCAAATTTACAGAGTGCTTTCACTACCCCATTACTACAGGGCAGGTGTTATTATTCTCAATTTCTATAAATGGACATGGAGGCTCAGAGAGGTTAAGTTCACAGCTGGCGAGGCCCTATGAAACTCAGACAAGGCTTCCTGATTCTTCGGGTAGTGGTCTTACAACTAGACTCTATATTTAGTCCCTCTCACCCCACCCTACCCCATATTCACACCACACAATTCAGCAACAGAAAACAAATAACATCAACAATTAACACACTAAGTGTGTTCATTTCTGTGTTTTGCCAGTCTCTGTCCATAGCACACCTATTTTGCATAGTTACATTCACAGTTTAATTACAATTTAGGGGCCCATTTTTCCACCTTACATTGTATCCTAAGTCAGCAACACTGTTGCAGTTTTGCAGCAAATGACTGATGAACATCTGTCCTGTCTCTTGCAGCCCCTCTTCTTTAAAGTCATCCATGTAAATCTCCATCTCTAATCCAATTGCTCTTAAACGAATTTCATTCACTTGAGTGAGTGTGTTCAGTTGTGCTTCTCTTTATAGGCAGCCATTTATCTCTCTTCCCCAACAAGAGGTCCTATTTCTTTTCCTAGTCTACAAGTAACTAAATGGTGTGTCTGGTTTCCTCTGCTTTCAGCGTCCCTTCCTCCATGAAGGGCCTACTGCTCTTTTTCTGCAGAGTCTGCCCAGGTGTTAGGAGGTGTCTGTTGCTTTCCTGGAGTTTCTGACCATTGCTTTCCTGCTACAGACTCACTCCTCACTCCTTTTTTAACCTGTGGCTTCCCAATTTAGCTTCCCCAGGACAGTCATCACTAAAACCATGATTCACCCCCATGATTTCCTCCCTGGCCAGGAAGAAATGTCAAACTGAACATTTTCATCACCATTATGTATACAGTGTGATTCATGGAGAACAGACTGCCTAACCTATTAAATAAGCCATTGTTCTTAGTCGTCCACATGATAGTTTTAAAAAGGGGCATTTTACGTTCTTGATGATCTATCTGCCCCATTTCCAGAGATGGAAATGGTCTCCCAGAAGCACATCCTGATTTGACCGGCGTGTATGAAAATAAGAGAGAGAAGGAAAAGATATTTTTTTTAAAAAAAATATTTTTTAGTTGTCAAGGGTCCTTTATTTTATTTATATGCAGTGCTGCGAATCGAACCCAGTGCCTCACACATGATAGGCAAGTGCTCTACCACTGAGCTACAACCTCAGCCCTGAAAAGATACATTTTTGATCAGTGCTGGTTCTTAATGCTCCTTATTAAGGTCAAGACTAGTCTGCTTTAAAATAGTTAGGAGGTCTTGACAAAGTGACATTCCCCACAACTCCACAGAGATCTCTAAAGGAGACACACATTCCCTGCCCTCAAGTAGATTTTCTAAGCAAATCATTTGGCAGATAAGCACACTGTGCAAGCACGTGATATAAAATGACAATTATAATGTTTTTTGCAAAAGTTTGATTTTGATCAGGTTATAACTGTGAAGGGTTTATTTAATTAAAACAAAGATGATAAAGCTACAGAACAGTAGCAACAATAGTAATAATCAAGAAAGATGCAATTATTATTTGATTTTGCTTTCAGACATTGAATAGTGATAGCTTTGCGCAAGAGGAAGGGCAAGAATTATTTTTTCTTAGGAACTTATTTTATCTATCAATAAATTCAGCTGTTTGGGGTTTTGTCATTAGAAGCCTTGCCTGAAGAAAAGAGTTCTAATTTCACTTGGGGAGTGAAGATGGAAGACTTATGATTAGCACAGTATGGACGGGACATAACTTTTCAGGACCCAGCTAAGATGCGTTAGGAATGGCCAATGTTTGAATATTATGCTTTTGTGAAGTGTGGGCATTGTCAATAGCTGAAAGTTATGGTAGCTATAATTCAGAAGAAGGAATAGCAGTGTCGACCTGAGAAGCGTGCAGTCACAGAGAAGTAAGGAGCCAAGTTGCCAGTATTGTCAGTAGCTGTGATTTCATTGTATTGATTGTCCCTGTGAAACACGAGGCTCTTTATTTGAGTCATTTGTATAGGTGTCATATTGGGTTAATTGCAAAGCAATTGGATTTAATAATAATATAATAGTGTATCCATGTACATCGATTCCTAGGATTGTGAGATGTGCATCTTGATCATGAGGTTGTATGAGCAGGTCCCAGGCTAATCGTGTAAATTTAAGGTGCCAAGTGTGAGCCTTAACTTATATGCCAGTTTGGATTGTTATTGCAAATACTTTATGGGCCTGGAACATGATTGGTTGTAATGGATGCCCTTGAACCTGAATTGTTTTTAAAAGCATACCTCCGTGTTCTGTTAACAGCAAGCCATTAGGATCACTACCAGTGTAAACAGAGTAGAATAAAGGCTTTCTGTTGGCCACATTCTTACAGAATTTCATAGTTGCGGAAATTATTTCACTCTTAGCTAACTTGCTTTGTCTTAGTCTGCTGAGGAAGGAGTACAAGAAAGATGGTCCTTAAAATGGGCAGACTTCCCTAAAAAGCAAGGACACATACTGAATAAACAACCCAATGACTGAATTAATAATATCATAACTGAATAAATATGTTTCCACAGGTTTTTGTTGGGGGTGGGGATTTTTGTTGTTGTTGTTGTTGTTGTTTGGTACCAGGGAATTGAACCTAGGGGCACTTAATCACTGAGCCACATCCCAGCCTTTTTCATTTTGAGACAGGGTTTCACGAAGTCATTTAGGGCCTCAACAAATTGCTGAGGCTTGCCTCACACTTGCTATCCTTCTGCCTCAGCCTCTTGAGCGGGATTATAGGTGTGCCACCATGCCCAGCTGCATAGTTATTTTTATGTTTAACCCATTTTGTACCATTATCCCAATGTGGAGCATGTATAAAAACTTATAATGTAGAATATAATTATATAATAACCTTAAGAATATAATTATAATAATAGGAATTACTGTCATGTATATAAGACCTAGATGATGATTTCAGGGCTGTTTTAATGTAGCTGTGTCAACTTCATTGAAATATTCACAAGACTGAAAACTTGAGACTTAATGGGTTAAAACTGATGGATATTTTCCATTTTTCCAGTGGAAGACTGCTCCCTTCCAAGAGAGATTAAGCAAGGAAAAATCCCGATTTTTAAGGGGAAATTCCACATCCAAATGATGATAGAAAGAGTAAGGAAAATTTTTCAACACAAATCTGAGTAGAAAAATTTAAGAGGTGTTAGAGAAAGAAGAAAAGGGAGGAAGATGAGGAAAAAGAGAATGAGAAAAAAGTGAGTTAGGAAACAAAGTTGAGCAATATGGTCAGTGTCGCCTGGCACACTATAGGCACCAATAAAGGTTCCTGAATCAAGAATTTCATGAACCAAGCTTTAAAAGAAGTTGTAAAAATGCAACAAGTCAAAACGGATTGTCTCAACTGGTGTCTGGTATGTCTAACTAGGAATAGTAAAATTCCTTAGTTTAGACCAAACTTGGCTACATGAATTTATACTAAAACATTGCCTTCATCAGTGATATTGATGTAATCCATTGTTATAACTAGTACAATTGTTTTAACATTTCTTAATATCATTTGACTTCATGGCAAAATTAGAGCAGTAGCTGAAGAATCACTGACTTCCACAGCATACCCAAACTCAAGACATAAAATCCTTCTCTCAAAGCTGGTGGTGTTGGCACCTTTCATTTCCTTTTCACTCAGGTGAAGCTGATTTTCTCACCAAATTAAAGACAAAATTTCTGAGCTCAGCACAGTGGTGCACACCTATAATCCCAGCTGCTGGGGAAGCTAAGGCAGTAGGATCCCAAATTTAAGACCAGCTTGGGCACCTTAGGGAGATCCTGCTTCAACATAAAATAAAAAGGGTTGTAGCTCAGTAGCAGAGCCCTCACCTAGCATGTGCAAGGCCCTGGGGTCAAACCCTGGTACCAATAATAAATAGATAAATAAATGTAGCCAGGCATGGTGGCACACACCTGTAATCCCAGCACTTAGGGAGGCTAAGACAGGAGAAACGCGAGTTCAAAGCCAGCCTCAGCAATGGCGAGGCGCTAAGCAACTCAGTGAGACCCTGTCTGTACATAAAGCACAGAATAGGGCTGGGGATGTGGCTCAGTGGTCGAGTGCCCCTGAGTTCAATCCTCAGTACCTCAATCAATCAATCAATCAATGTGTTTAGTACTAAGTAAAAAACAAAACTGAATACACTCATTAGTAGATAACTAATAGATAAGTGTATTTATCGATTAAGATATAAGCTATATTTATTAGTTCCTTACAGGTTGGTCTTTCTGTGAGCACAGCGCAAAGCTACAAGATGATTTTTAAATGTTTTCCACAATGTGTTTGCAACAATCTGTTACCAGTTGAGATGGAGTCCCTTTCTAAATGCTAATGAATGATGTGACCATGTTCAAAGCTACTTTGGGCTGAAGTTGACAGCTGAATCAGCTGAAAGAAACAGCAGTGACAAAAAAGAAAAGAAGTCCCTGTTATCTTTTGCAAATCTTTATTTTAATTTGATGTTGAGGTAGTGATAACATTGCAGACTGAGGAGATTTTAATAACCTAGCAAATTCTAAAAGGGAAGCCTAAGGGAGATTAAATGTGCTACTAAGAGGAAAATTCATTTTTATGGATCCAGTTGCATGCATGGTATTTTGCAGCGTAACAGGGGCAACAGGGGTCAGTATCCTGCCAATCGCTTGGCCTTGAGATTTCACCATGTAGATGACAGACTCTGAGTTCACCTCATCAGAGCAAGACTCAGGTTAAGTTAATAAAAATGAATGAAGAGATTTAATAAAATAAATAAAATGAAGAGATTTAAGTTAGAATCAACAAAGGAAAAGCAACACAATGAATCTTGCAGTACTACTCAGACATTTATGTAGCTCCTCATAAACACTCCTGTTTTATTTTTTCTAAAAAAAGTGCAGCATTGGTTTTTCAGCTATTATGATGAAATCTGGGCCCCCAAAAAAGTTAAAAAACAATGAAATACAATTCTCATCCTAAGGAGATCCTTCCTCTGAATAGATAGATACTATTTACATTTTATGTATTTTATGGGCACCTTTTTCTTTGTTCAGAAGCTCTTCATTCATTGTCAGGAGAAACAAAAAATTGAAAACTCTATTTGCTTTTCGTTCCTCCTCTGCAATTGCCGCCCTCCCTTGACTCTGCTTCTTTGCGGTCTCTCCACTACAACAGCAAAGAAAAACAAGATGCTTCTGGCATTTGTGCAAAATCTCACCAAGCTGCTCTGCCCTCCCAGGCCTGTGCTCTGGGTCCCAGGCCAGACACTGACTAAAAAATTGGTCTGGGGGAAGGGGAAGAGGGAAGGAGGGACGAGATTGCAAAATGTGACCTGGCAGCACACTGCGGGAAGTGGTGCTCGGGTCTCAGGCTCCAGTTCCTATCTCAGAAAAGATTCGCAGTTTTATCCTGTCACGGAACAAATAGAACTATGACTGTTGTTGCACAATCTCTGCAGCCAATGGCACGTGCTGATTGCATGTTCCTAGTTCTATCCCATTTCCAACCATTGCAAATGTTTCTCCCTCTGGGACATCGGGATGTTGTGTGGGTTTGTTCTTGGGGAAGGAACATAAAGGGGAGAGAGAGAGTCCCATGTGCCTCCCCACCGGACTCCTTGCTGGGCCATCTCTTTTTCCACCTCCAGTCACTCATTGATGTCCATGCGGACCATATTTCAAACTCAAAAGTGGGACCCCTGCTCTAGCAATTATGACTGCACGGACATATCAATGGTTACATTTAAAATCAAAATAGTCCCAGAAGATCTAGAAGGAGGCATTTCTTCATGTCCATCCATCTATAAAAATCTACCTCTGTTACTTAGGCACCCTTCCAAGGTCTTTCTTCAAGAAAACACTTTTGGAAGGGAGATGCTGGAGATTGAACCTAGGGTTCTCTAACACTAAGCCACGTCCCCAGATCTTTTCATTTTTTATTTTGAGACAGGGTCTCACTAAGTTGCCCAAGTTGTCCTTGAATTTGTGATCTTCCTGTCTCAGTCTCCTGAGTAGCTGGGATTACAGGCGTACACCACTGCAACCAATATTTAACTATTCCAATGTAATGTGAGTCTCCTTCAGAACTAATAATTTCAAAAATAATCTTGTTTATTATAATGTTGATTTATATCCATTGGATGTATTATTATAATTTTATCCATACAACTTTGAAATTTTTGCCATGCAAAATAAATCATGCATCTGTTACTTTTTACAAAAGTATAAAAGGAGGAAGTTTTTTAAAAAAGTACACAAGTATGTTACAGTTTTAGAAAATGAAAGTAGTGTGTATGTTTTCAGCTGATGTAGAAAGGTTTGCCATAACTTAAGTACTATTTACATTTTATTCATGTGTTTGTTTGGTCTTGGGAACTGAACATAAAGCCTTGCACATGTTAAGTACAGGCTGTTGCACAAGCTCCACTGCCAGCCTGTTTATCTACCATGTAACATGTCATGTAATAGGGTTGGGATTTCTAGTTTCCTAAGATTTTTCATGTTTATAATGCTTGTGAACCTCCAAAGAGATAATCAATAATCTATAAAGACAAAATTAAATGAGTAAAGAGATAATCTATGATTGGTTTATTTCAGCAATTATATATGAAAACCATAGAGGATAACTCAAAGATCCTGTTGTAAAGTTCTAAAATCACGAGTCAAGACAGGAACATCATCACAGCACCCAGTGGCCACACCATTTCATAGAAACAGTGGCATTGCCTCGTAATTGATGTCTGGTGTTTCCTTGTCCCCTGTTTGTGCCGGTTTTGTAATGCAATTGTGCCACTTTGAAGTCTGCAGGAGTCAGGCACCCTGCCTCTCCTCCACCCCACCCCACCCCCCACCTCCAATGTCCATTGGCATTTCCTATCTCTGTCCTCTGGTCTCAACTGGAGCAAGTAGAGAGAATGAAACGTTTCTCATATCCATGCTCACACTGTCAGGAAGTGGACTATCACAGTGAACCAAAATCGATTCATCACCTCTAATTTCCAAACTTTGGCTTCAACTATGTTCTGGGAAGGAATGAAAAATAAATGTAGCACCAGCTTCCATGAACACCCTTCAGATACACACAGCTCCTTAGCTTGTCCCACACGAGGACTGTCTTCTACTCAAATATTCTCCATTCCTCCAAGGATTGTGCTGGGCATTTCAGCCTCTTTCTTTCTTTCATTTGATCAACTACAGAAGCTCCAATCTGCTTAAAGCCTTGTGCTGTGCGCTGTCTAGACAACAATAAGCAAAAGCAGATGCGGGTCTCTTGGATCTCCTGAATCAGGACAGGGAGACAGGCATTTATGATGGAATCACCCTACTGCAGGGACCACAGAAAGCTCAGACAAATTCCACAAAGGAGATTCACCATTCTGTGCAAGCCAGTGACATAGAATGGGAGACATGAAGAAGTGTTAGGACTAACTGGGGAAGGGAGGACGACAGGGATCAACATGTCCAGACCCTCAACAGAGTAGCCACATGGCACATTCAAAGAATCAGGGATCAACAGGGGAGAGGTCAAGTTAGGCAGCTTAGCAGAGAGAACATGCTGGAGAGCCTTATGGGTCTTAAAGGCTTTGACTTTAATCCTCAAAACAATAGGAACTCACTGACGAGGGTGGCAAGCTGCGTGGCTGGTCACCAAATACTCAAATACTCGGACTTCCTTTTCTCCAGTGTACCTCCCCTCCCCGGGAGGACTACGCTTCTCCTCCCTGCTGAACCAGAAGAGACTTTGTGACTTGCATTGGCCAATGAAACGTGGTAGCAGAGATATGTGTCCCTTCCAGGCAGAAGCTTTAAGGGCTAGCATGCAGGAGATCCTTCCTCTCCTCCCTACCATAACCAGCAATGTCCCAGAGAGAGGCGGCTCCACCAGCCTGAATTCCAAAGTGAAGTCTCCATGGAACAGAGCCACAAACACCCTGAATGAGCAAGAGGACACCAGTGACAAAGCTATTGAGATGTCCCTGGGTCCTTGGTTGCTCAAGTATTACCTCACTTATTCAGACATAAATAAAGCCTGAGGGAACATGCCTGTCTTAGTTCAAATGCCATAGACTAGAGTGTTTAATCAACAGAAATTTACTTCTCATATTTCTTCTGTTCTCATAGGCTGGGAAGACCAAGATCAAGGAGCCAGCAGATCTGGTGTTTGTGAGGGCTCACTTCCTGGTTTTCAGATGACTGTCTTCTCACTGTGTCCTCACATGGTGGAGAACAGACAGAGGAAGCCTCTTCTCATAAAGGTACTAGTTCCATTCACAAAGACCCCACCCTTGTGACCTAATCACCTCCCAAAGGCCCCACCTCCAAATTAGCATCACCCTGGGCTTAAGCTTTCAACATGTGAATCGTGGAGGAACCCAAACATTTAGTCCCTGTGTTAGTTACTTTTCCATTACTTTAACAAAATACCTGAGATAACTTAAAAAGAGGGAAAGTTTATTTGATTCACAGTTTCAGAGATTTCAGTCCATGGTTGCTTGGCCCCAGTGCTTTTTGACCTGTGGCAAGGCAGACCCACCATGTTGGGGAGCAACATGTGGTAGAGCCAAGCTGTTCACCTCACTGTAGCCAGGACGCAAGAAAGAGAGAGGGGAAGAACCAGGGTCCCAGTACCCGCTCCTGGGGCACACCCACAATGACCTAACTCTTCTCCACCAGGCCCCACCTCCTTAAGGTACCAATGCTTCCCAGTAGCACCATGGGGTAGGGAGTAAGTCTTGAACATATGGGCCTTTGGGGGACACTTATCCAAACCATAGCAATCTATAAGAATGATGATATTTGTGTTTTAAAAAGATAAGTAACTGCTATTCAGAAAGCAGACTGAAAGGAAACAAAAGTAGATTCTGGAAAACAAATTAGGTAGTTATTAAAATAATACAAATAAGAGATAACAGTCAATTAGACAATGGTGAGCACAGAACTATAAAGAAGTAGATAGATCTGGGCCCAGTGGCTATAATTTCAGCAGCTCAGGAGGCTGAGGCAGGAGGATCACAAGTTCAAGGTCAGCCTCAGGAACTTAGGGAGGCACCAAACAACTTAGGGAGACCCTGTTTTACATAAAATTAAAAGGGCTGGGGATATGGCTCAGTGATAAAGCGCTCCTGGGTTCAATCTTCAAGTACCCCCCCCCCCCAAAAAAGGAGGTATATCCAAAAGCTAAACCATTTTTGGTAAACTTTTCAGGACTTGACGATGGATTTGGATTCTTCAGGAAGGGTGGGAGGATGCAGAAACGGAGGTATACAGGGCATTGCCTGCGTTTCTGGCTGGGTTTCAGATGGACACCGGTGAATTATGATGAAATGGGTAAAACTAAAGAAGGACCCAAGGGAAAATATCATAAAATTAGTTTAGAACATGTAAAATCTGAGGTGATTTTGAGACAGCCAAGTGATGCTTAGTGGTCAGTTCTACAGGTGTAGGACTCAAAGGAAAGGTCAAGTTAGATCAAAAATGGAGGAAACCCTGACATAGACAGGAGGCGACCCCCAGGTAGCAGCGAGACAGTAAAATACAAGAGATGAGAGAGATGTCCTGACTAGTGTTAAGAAGCTCCAAAAGTCAGCATCCGAGTGAAAACACCACCTCATATTAAGAAGCACCAAAGAGGAGGCAAGAGAATCAGGAGAACATGGTGTCTCCGAGCTCCAGAAGACAACAGTGGCTTTCAAAAGACAGGCATCGATCATGTCAAGCATGCCCAAAACTCAAGAAAAATGAGAATCCAAAAACCTCCACTGGAAGCTGGGCACGGTGGCTCAAGCCTGTAATCCCAGCACTTAGGGAGGCTGAGACAGGAGAATCGCAAGTTCAAAGCCAGCCTCAGCAACAGCAAGGCCCTAAGCAACTCAGTGAGACCCTGTCTCTACATAAAACACAAAATAGGGCTGGGGATGTGGCTCAGTGGTCGAGTGCCCCTGAGTTCAATCCCCAGCACCAAAAAAAAAAAAAAAAAAACCCCCACTGGACACTGTACATGAAGGTCACTGGTGGCCTCTGCCAAGCTGGCTGTTACCAGAATAAAGGGGCAGAAGCCGCTGGGATGGTGCTACACAGCCTTCACACCCCGGCCAGCTGTGGCACAGGACGAGGATGAGTGAAAGGCCTGGGTGCTTGGTGCACGGCTTCCCCACAAGAGGACCAATCTCTGTGGGCCCATCCTCCCGACAGGGTCTCCTGACATGGTTTACTGACATGAGCCTGCAAGCAGACAGGATGGGGCCCTGCCTGCTCCCTGCACTTGTTCCATGGCCCTAAACCATGATAAAAACATTTTGGGGGAGATGGACAGCACTAGGGATTGAACCCAGGGACACTCAACCACTGAGCCACATCCCCAGCTCTACTTTGTGTTTTATGTAGACACAGGATTTCACTGAGTTGCTTAGCACCTTGCTGTTGCTGAGGCTGGCTTTGAACTCGCAATCCTCCTGCCTAAGCCTCCTGAGCTGCTGGGATTTACAGGCGTGCGCCACCACGCCCAGCTAATAAAACCATTTTTTAATATCATTTTATGGATAGTTAGGAAAACAAGATTGTGTACAGATACCATGACATTTCAGTTATGACACTCAATAAACTCCATAAGTTTATTCACATTAATTTAATGTAATTTAATGAAAAGAACATACCCCAAATCCACACACAACGTAAAAAATAAAGAAAGAGAAATGACTTTCCACTGATTAAAAAAAAAAGTACATAGTCTTACTTTCAATTTGGAGAAGTTTTATTTGGGAATGGGGAAAGAATCCCCCCTTCTTATTTTCCTTAATTTCTGGTTCAGATTGCTCTTATAAGTACTGTGGCTACATATTTCTAGCTTATTCATTTATAAAAGAATTTGATTCTCATTGTGTTTTTACAAAACTCTTTGTCTGATGAATCCCTCTTCTGGACTGTCCTGGAGACCTGGCCTTTTCTTTCTCGCCCACGCTGACCACCTCAGACACAATGTCATTGCCTCCGGCCTCAGTCTCTGCCCCTCTCTGTCTGCCAGAATCCTGTTCCTAAAATCCTGTTTTAATCACATCTCTGCCTTTTCAAGAACTCATAATGGCCTCCTATTTCTCATCACATGAAACATGAAGTTCTCTACTTAGAACACGGGACTTTCCCCAATCTGGCCCCATTTGACTTGTTCCTTGATTTTAAGTGCTTCCCTGGGTTGGGGCATCCGAACTAGTTTCCCCTCCCCACACCTGTTGCTATTCATCCCTCCTTCTATCTTCCCTTTGTCTGAAGTAGAAATTGTTAGCTTTCTAAAAGAAGTTTGCCAATAAAAAAAAAAAAAACTAATTTTGGGGAGGTTATTCCCTACAAGCTCTTCATATGAATTCTCCCCTTTAATGCTTAAAATAGCCCTTTGAGGTAAGCAACATTTTGCGGATGATGAGATTAATTTATGTAAAGCACCTAGAACAGTGCCTTCCCATATTAAGGGTTCAATCAATGTTGGCTGTCACAATGCTTATTAGAGAGACTAAGTCATTTTCCCAGATAACAGAGCAGAAAGTGCAAGAGCTAGATTTGAAACTGGCTTCAGAGGTCTGTGTACCCCTTACCTTGACAAGGGCAGGAAGGCTGTGTGCCCTCTGCCATTGGGCCAAAGTTTCACAGCTATTGCAGTTGACATGAATTTCTGCTGTCTGAATTCCTCAGCAGTTGGAGTATCTGCTCCGTTCTGCTTTGTTCTCGATGGCTGTTTACTTATTTTACTTTTTCTTCCATAAATGTCTTACCACTACAGCTATACTACAAGTCACTCAAAAGTAAAGACTAGTGGTGTGCTGGTAAGTGGCTACCAACTAGCCCTCAAGGAGAGGAGGGAGCTTAGTTTCAGAGTTTGCTGATTTCGGTGGTTATGAATCCTCCTAATTTTAAGATATCAAAGTGAAGCCAACCAACTCAAAATTCCTAAAATTTAACACCCAGCTCTCACAAGTTGGTACCAGCCAGTTGTAGCACACTTCTAGAACTCAGGATTGTATCTTATATTCCCTTGTATCTTTCTTGGTTCCAAAGACAGTGCTAAGCAAAGGTACCTGACCACATATCTGGAGCTTCTGTTTCAAGGTTGTGAATTACACATAAGCATTTACTTAGCCTACTTCCCAAAATCCCACTGAACCAATGATACACATAAACAAATACTTTCATATTAGTGCATGAACAAGAAGGGGAACCAACAGTCTATTAGAAAACTTGAAAAATTTATGAAAGACAAGATAGCAGATGGAATCCTACTGATGGATAAGCCGGAGGAAACTCTAACTGGAACACACTTGGCTAGGGCTGCTATGGAGATGGAAACTATTCTTCCCAGGGATCCCGAAGCTCAGCAGGTATGGGGAGCATACGTGGATAGTGGAGCAGATAACCAAGGTAACTAATTAAAGGCTGGGGAATAGCTGAGCCCCGGACATATTTCCTATGTATTTTGAGCCTTGTGTCCCAAGCTAAAGATATCAGAATTACTTTCTAAACCAAGATTGATACTTCTCTGGGGAGGATCTTTGATGCTAGAGAAACAGAACAGAGTCTGCTAGCTTTGACTCAGGGGACAAAATAGTTACAGCTTCAGCAATACCCCTAAAGTGTACTCTGCTCACCACTATCTCCTCAGGCCTGAGCACAGGGCATGAAACAGATACCTAATATCTGCTTAGTGAATGAATGGAGTTTATATTTTGTGGACAAATGAATGACTCGTTAGGCAACATAACATTAAGTAAATGTACAGATATTCTGGGTTACATAAAACCAACCAAAATGTGTCTTAACACTCAATTTGGAGAGGACAGGAAAGGAAATCTCCAATTGGCACAGATGAGGAGAAGTATCAAAGGCAAGGTACAGCCCATCCCACTGCTGAGGACCACCATGGGACACAGTTCTGGCTGATAAGACTAAAGCGGTTGGGGCTGGGATTGTGGCTCAGTGGTAGAGCGCTTGCCTCGTGTGCGTGAGGCACTGGGTTTAATCCTCAGCACCACATAAAAATAACTGAAATAAAGATATCATTTTCATCTACAACTAAAAATAATATTTAAAAAAAAAGACTAAAGTGGTGCAACCAGAGAGATGGAAAATTGAGCTCCATATATGTACTATGACTTGAAATGCATTTAAATAAATAAATAAATTTAAAACAAAAAAAAGACTAAAGCAGAAGTTGGAGCTCTGGGGATGCTTGATTTTCCTGATAGCTCCTTGAGGCTTCTTGCTACTTTCCCCACCTGATTGAACCCATGAGGCCAAAAGTGAACAGCTAGCTCACTGCCATAAAGCAACCAAAGAATTAAAGCTATACCTTGAGGTTGGAGGGCAGGAATATATTAGGAACTTGAGGAAAAGGACAGGGATGACAGTTTTGCTGTCCTGCTCTACTTACAACTTTCTTGTTATGTTTGAAACATTCAGTGATAGAGTACTGGTCTAGCACACAGGAGGCCCTGGGTTCCATCTCCTGCACCACAGAAATAAACAAACAAACAAACAAATAAATACTCCACTGAGTGAGGCCACCAGGGTAAGTTTGGCTGCGTCCCTGAATGATGTACTGTACATCCAGGAACTTGGATGGGAGAAAAAATATAGCGGAATATGGAAAGTCCAGGCCCAAAATGTTTGAGGTCTGAATTTATATTTATCTGCTTGATTTAGGAATCCTGAGTTGAGAAATGACACTAAATTAAAAATCAAGCCAGGACATTTGAAAGCTCTAGAGCCTAACCAGTAAAAATGCATACCATTCCATGAGAACACTTTTATATCCCCTAGGAAGAAAAAAAAGATAAATTCACACTTAGTAATTAAAAGCTTCATCAACACTTAGAAAGAGAGCTACCTATAAAATACTCTGAAAGAAATTATGGAATAACTATAGCATGATTAGAGATAGAAACAAAGGCCATAACAAAACTATAATGAAAAGGGAAGACACTATAAAAATGCAACGACCAACTTTGGAAAAGAACCAAATTGAGTCTTTATGAATGAAAAACATAGTCATTGAAATAAAAAACTCAATGAAACAGGATAATGAACAGATAAGACAAAAGTGAAGGAAGAACTATAAACCACAAGACAGATTTGAGGAGTTTTCTCAGAATGCAGGACAAAGAGATTAGTTATGAAAATATGGCTAAAAGCCTTGGGAAATAGGTAGAAAACATTCAGGGTACATCAGGTAGATATTCCAGACAGAACAGAGAAGAGGGTACAAAATTTAAGAACATAACAGCTGATATTTTTCCAGAACTAAAGAAAAACATAAGTGAGTTATTAGGTTTAGAAGAATAGAAAGAATAGAAGAATAAAACTTAAAAATTAAAATTTCACAACTTGATACACTATGGTGAAACTTTGACTGTCAATGATAAGGGAGAAATTCTTAAAAGCAACCAAAGGTTAAAAACACATCTCCTAAAAACAAAAAGCAAAAAATATCCAACTAGACCATCATAAAACTTGTCCCAAGTCATAGCAGATGTCTACTAGAAATGAAGGGCATTCTCTCAAGGTGCCAAGCGAAGAGAGTTCTCATTCTAGATCATTCTTTTTCTATACCCAGCTAAATTTTCACTAAAGACTAGAATAAAAAACATTTCAATCCAATAATTTTAAGAAATTTCCTCAGTGCTCTCTTCAACAACACATATACTAAAAATTGGAACAATACAGAGAAGATTAGCATGGCCCCTGCTCAGGGATGACATGCAAATTTGTGAAGCATTCCACATTTTAAAAAAAGAAAAAAAGAAATTTCCTCAAATTCATATTCTGGTTTATGGATTCTTCACACATTTTTGTCTTATTTATTCATTATACTATTCATTGAGTTTTTAATTTACCACTCAGTAACCCTTTCCAAAAGATCTACCAAAAGGCTTACTTCAGTAAGAAAAACAATTGAATATAGAAGGAAGAAGTATAGGGCAAAACCCAAAGGGAAATGAGGAAATTTTTAAGCTTATTGTCAAAATTAATAATTTACTGTGAATGATGAATACTGATTAACTAACTTGAGAGCACTTTAAAAATCAGGTAATACTAAGATACTGGGCAACATCAATGTGCAAAGGAACATGAGTTAAAAAGACCTAAGGTAGGGCTGGGGTTGTGGCTCAGTGGTAGAACGCTTGCCTAGCATGTGTTCAGCACTGGGTTCAACCCTCAGGACCCCATAACAAATAAATAAAATAAATGTATTGTGTCCATCAACAACTAAGAAAATTTTTAAAAAAAGAAACCTAAGGTCAAGTAATATTCCATCATATATATATATATATATATATATCACATTTTTTAATCCATTCCTCTGATGGAGGGCACCTAGGTTGGTTCCATAGTTTAGCTATTGTGAATTGAGTTGCTATAAACATTGATGTGGCTGTACCACTGTAATATGCTGATTTTAAGTCCTTTGGGTATAAACCAAGAAGTGGGATAGCTGGGTCAAATGGTGGTGCCATTCCAAGTTTTCTGAGGAATCTCCATACCACTTTGGAGAATATCATGCTAAGCGAAATAAGCCAATCCCAAAAAACAAAAGCTGAATGTTTTCTCTGATATGCAGATGCTCATTCACAATTAGGGGAGTGGCTAGGGAAGAATAGAGTTATTTTAAATTAGGTACAGGGGAGTGAAGGGAGGAAAGGAGGTCTAATTTTTTTCTAAAAAAGATACCTAAGATCCTCTTACTGGTCCTGAGAACAGAGTTAACTTTACATTCTTCGAGAATTTTTAAGGTTGTAGCTCAGCAATACAGCACATGCTTAGCATAGGTGAGACCATGGGTTTGATCCCCAGTACACACACACACACACACACACACACACAACTAAAACCATAATAATTTTTAATATCTAAAAAGAATTTTAATAAGAAACATTAAAGGACTAGAATTATAATGTTTCCTTTCTAAATTAACAGAGAATAGAAAAAATTAAAACAACAACAACAACAAAAATCTAAAGAACTTGGGCTGGGGGTTTGGCTCAGTAGTAGAACACTTGACGAGTGTGGGTGAGTGCTGGGTTCAATCCCCAGCACTGCCAAAAAAAATTAAATAGGAAGTTGAGACTCTGACAATCCAATCAAAGGCAAGAACAGAGGGAATGGAAAAAATATGAACATTTGCTGTATTTAAATCATGAATAAGGGCTGGGATTGTAGCTCAGCGGTAGAGCGCTTGCCTCGCATGTGTGAGGCCCTGGGTTCGATCCTCAGCACCACATACAAACCAATAAAATAAAGACATTATGTCCATCTACAACTAAAGAAAAAAATTTAAAAAAATAAATAAATCATGAATAAATTATTATTAGGGGAAAGATATATGAAGAAAATACTAAAACATATGGGGGAGTCACCAATTTCAGAAAAGTGGACACTTCTATAGGGGAAGGGAAGAGATGGGAATAAAAAACAGGTACAAAGGGGCTTCCAGGCTCCTTCACAATTTCTATGATAATGTGAAACAAAAAGAAAGAAAGATAAATGACGGGCCATTCAATCCAACAAGAGTAATTCTACACAAACAGGGAACTCAAAAAAACTGTTTCAACAAATTAAAAAGTACAGAGAACAGATAAAGCGTGAATAAGTACAAAATAACATGTATGAAGAATGATTTGAAAACAGTTCTGTCTTCAGTTACTGGTATTGGCATTAGCATTCTAACTGCAGAGGTTTCTGGGAGAGAAAGTGGATTTAATTTGCAAAAGAAAAGATTTGATATTAGAGCAAAGGAAGGATTATATGACTAAAGATTTTTTAACCTTCAATAGAGGTTAGTGTATATATTTTAGAAGAGTCATTTTCCTTAAAATGTTTACAAATAAGAATAATTCAACTAATTTAATAAAAACCTCTCTCTGAATGCCAAAAAAAAAAATGGTACCCTTAGATCACTGGTCCTCCAAACTGTTGATATGCAAATATCTGGGTCAAAAATTGCAGAGTTGACCCAGTGAAAGCCCCCTCCTGATATTTCCAGTTGCCAAAGTCTGGGGCTGAGAGGTTCCCCCACCCACTGCTATATGCCCATCACCCTGAAGAGAAGGAGGGGAAAAGGGATTAGATAGGAAACTGTGTAGACTACTCACCTACCTACCAGCTCCCTGTCATTTCTCACAAAGGCCAAGGGTTGGTTGCAAAAGGAATTTCAAACGTGATAGCACTCTACATCTCTCCTCTCCACTGGTTTTCAGATAGTTGGCCTCCCTTATCTTGGCCAGAGTAAAGACAAAGTGGAGTACAATTATGTCTCCTTCAGTTGAAACTGGTCACGGAGACAGGATCGGAGGGAAACTGCTCCTGGCTTTTATCATTAAGTTTATGGCAGCTAAAAATACAGCCCCTGCTCTTTTGTCTTTCCTCAAAGAGATAAGAAAGATTTTTCACCCGGACACCAAGACAACCAGACCTGACATCTCTGGCCAGTCCTGCAGAATCCTTCACTGAATCAAGGAGAGTCCCATCAACACAAGGAGGACTGCCTGACTACATGATCTCTGTCACTTCAGCCAGAGGGAGATTCTGAAATGCCACTTCCCCACAGTATTTCCCTCCCCATTTTTTGCAGTATAATTTACACATTGGAAAATGCACATACTCTACGCAATTCTATTAAGTTTGGTGAAACCATACACATCTCAGGCAAGATACTCAGTCAAGTCAAGTCATTTTTTTTAAAGACTTTATTATCTGGAAAGAACCAATAGCAATGAAGTACAGTAACTTCTACTTCCAAATCTTTTATTGGAAAGCTTAAAAATATCATCCAAGTCTTGAAGCTAATGAGATACAGTGTAGTAAACAGTATACTGTACCCATCTCTAAGAATAGCTCCATTTTCCATAGTCACTTAGATAAGAAACAGTAAATGCCATAAATCACCATACAGTGATTTGTACTAAAACTGAACATTCATACACTGAAGAAGGTGATTAATCATGCTTTATTTTCTTTTCAAGTTTTCTTATACTGCCACATGAATAAATTGGCATAGTTTATCTTATGTCCTATCTAAAAAATCTGGATTAACAGCCTAGACTGAATTCCACTGTAGCAACCGGGGCTCATAGCTACAAATAGCTCTAAGTCAAAGGAAAATAACAACAAATACAGAACTATCTCACTATGAAGTTCCTTTATTTTGGTTTAAACCTCCCTTAATAGGTTCTTTGCAAGTCTTTGGAGCATTATTAAATGATCCTATTATTGATTTTCTCTGCTCAGTACTGGGGAAATGGAGTGACTTGCAGCATGGTGACCAAAGTCCACTCAATCTGTAAAGGACAGGTACCACGGCAGAGGAGGCACCCGGAGCTCCTCCTACAACCATTCTCATAACTTAGATTTCAATGCCTGGAAATAGGACAGGTGGGAAATAGGACATGGAATTCAACTCCTCTCTCTTACTTAAATATAGCACTGCTGCTATTTCTATTACTTATCGTGAGAGATTTCATAAGTATTGGTGTATTTTGCTATTCAGCATAAAGCTGTACATGCTTCATTTCCACCTTTGAAATCCAAATTTCCTAGTAATCACTTTTAGAAAAGCATTCCTCTATTTTGAGCTTCATTCTCCATGGACCATTCGTTTCTGGTGCTGAGCCACTGAGAAACCAGAGGTTACAGTAAGAATTCGTCATGCCAGTTTCCACCTTAAAGAGAAAAGCCTTCAAGACAAACAAACCATTTTTTTTAAATGGGTAACAGAAATGAACAGGCATTTCACACAAGAAGAAAAAGAACAGTCTCATAAGTTCAACCTCATAAATAATCAGGAAAATGCAAATTAAAGCCACAATGAGACACCATTTCACACCTCATCAGATTAGCAAAAAGTTATAGTCTGACAATGCCAAGTGTTGATGAGGATGTCAAACTACAGACATTCTCAAACTAGGACAAGGGGGAGGTGTCTGGGAGGGTAACACATATTGAAAAATAACTTGTATTGCCGAGTAAAGTTCCTGTGTACATCCTAGGTCCCAGGTATTCTCTTTCTGGAAGACACGTATACACACACAATAGACTACATGTTAAAATTAGTGCTAATTTTCTTAAGTTTGGTAATTCTGACATATTTAGGAGAGAAATGACAAGATGTCTACAACTTTAAAATGGGTGAGCACAAAACACAGAGTCGGGGTGGGGCAAGAGAAAGCTAATGCGATAAAATGATAAACTGTTGGGGCAGGCTCTGGCACGGAGCTTTGTTACTGGCAGCCTAGCCCAGAGACCTTGCCTGGATCCAGTCTGTCTGGATTCAGCCGCCCGCCTGCATAAAAACTAGGCAAAAGATGGAAAAAAGAAAAATGAATTTTATGCAGTTTGATCAAACTAGGGAGAGGCAATGAGTTTCTTCTGTCTTCCTTCAAAGCTGGCTTTGAATAAAACCTACTTTCCTACCAGTTTGACTCTGAATATTTCCAAAGCAGTGACCACTGTCACCTAGACTCCCCGACCCCACCCCAACCCTCACCCTAGGTGGTCCCAAGGCCATGTAGTAATAGCTGCAAATTTGAATCAAAGTTCTGCCAATTATAGATTGGCAACCTGGGGAATTTATTTAAGCTGTCTCTAACTCCATTTCATCATCTGTAAAATGGGAGTAACAGTGGTGGGCATGAGATGTTATGAGCCCTACAAGAAGTAACTCAAGCAAAGTATTTAAAGCTGCTGCTTTGTTACAAGCTTCTATAACATTCAATCTTACCTCTGTTAGCTCCACTTCGCAGATGATGTAAATTGAGACTTAGGTGAAGTAACTTGTTGGGTCACTACCTGGCTGTTGGTGGTGAGCGGTAGATGAGGAGGAGTTGGGAAGCTCACTCACCCAGCAGCAGAGAACTCTCGAACTGAACTCTCCACTATGCTGAACAGCAGCCTCTGTAACATCTGAGACAAAACAGCCCCCATCACCTGTGGACAAATGACTAAGTTGTGGTACATTTCTACAGTAGAATGCTATGCAGCTATAAGATACACTAACAGGAAGAATATTTTTTAAATAAATTAAACTAAAGCTTCTATTTTATCCTGAAAGATTTTAACTGCTCCAGCAACAAAAGGGCTGATTAAGACATTAACACTACCATGAAGAAGATAAATCAAAAAATGTTTTGGTTTAAAACCACATTGTACTTCTTCACAGCACTTCTGCTAAGAGTGAGAAATTACTGTCTAGATATTTAACAGGTGAATAAACCAAAGAAATAGCAGTTATAAACCAAAGAAACATTCCTACAGTGGACTCATTTGCAGCCATGAAAACAGTGTTTTAAAATGAATGTTTAGCAATGTGGTGGAATGTTCACTATATAAAGTTAAATTTAAAAATAGAGGATCCAGGCCAGGCACAGTGGTACACGCTTTAATCCCAGCAACTCAGGAGGCTGAGGCAGAGGGATCTCAAGTTCGAGGCCAGCCTCAGCAACTTAGTAAGGCCCTATGCAATTTAGTGAGACCCTGTCTCAAAATTTTTAAAAATTTGAGTTAAAAAAAATTTTTGAGTAAAGAGGACTGTGGGTATAGCTGGATGGTGGGGTACCCCTAGGGTCAATCCTCAATACCAAAAGAAGGAAGGAAGGAAAGAAAGAAGAAAGGGAAGAAATAGAGGATCCAGGGCCTGGGGGGCACAGTTTAGAGATAAAGTGCACCACCAAAAAAGGAAAAAAATAAAAAGGAATCTAAGTTTTAAACATACATGTGTATAATTCTATTCATACATATATGCATATAATACACATGAATGTACACGTGATATATGTTCATATATACACAATACATTTGCATAAATGGTAACTGTATTTATATACACTTATATTACAGAATAAACCTGAAATTTATATACCACATTTTTTAAAAAGTTAAAGTTGGATTTCTTGTGGAGAAATGGGGAATGAGTTTTGCCCTTTTTTCTCCCCCTCATCTGTCAGCTGTATTTTCTTATATTTACATAGTAAAAATGCAAAACTGGACTCTGGAGAGCAATTTGGCAGCATCTAAAAATGTTGCAGATTGTATACCTACAATTCTGAAACATTTCCTCTCCTGGGTGAAAATCCTGAGGTGTGCACAATGAAACATACACAAGAAGGTTCATACTGACATTGTTTATAAGAGAAAAAAGGTAGAAACAACCTACATCCATCAACAGAAACTTGTCAAGACAAAGGACATACAAGCATCAGATAATAAGAAAGCTACTTTAATCAATGTGAATATATCACAAAAATATGATGTGCAGTGATAATCTGCCAATTGCTTACATTTAACCATAATATGATATATTTATATAAAGATCAGAAACATGCAAAACAACACTACATGATGAATTATATGTTACATATCTAGTTTAAATTTTTTTAATGGATGGGAATGATAAACAAATGTGAGGTAATGGTTATCTCTGGAATGGGAAGAAGGGAACTGGGATTAGGAAGAGGGACACACACGATGGGGGCTTCAGTTACACCTCTAATGCTTTATCTCTTGGGCCAGGTAGAGGAATATGGATATTTCTCTGGAGGTTTTTCTGTATGCCTGAAATGTCTCATAATAAAAAGTAGAACTCATATAATGAAATAAAAACCTAAAATTGTGTTGCTAGATATGTTGTAATTAATTGAATCATAAACCTTTGGAATAACTTAAAAATATTTCCATTTTAAAAATTTTCATCAAAAACATTTTTCAAACCAGAAAATTTAATTTCTCCAAATGATTTTTAATGGGAATATTTTATTATAATTATTTCCCAGTTTTGTTTAAAATTTAAACCATCTCCACTGTATGGAAGATTACGCCATACTGTCCTTTTTCAAAAAAAAGGGGGGGGGGGCTACAGAAAGCCATTGAATCTGAAAAAAAAAAAAGTGGTACTGATCTTAGTCTTCCAACATAGTATAAATTCAGGGGGAAATGCAAGGCTCACAGCAGCGCCTGGTTCCTAAGGGGCGCTTCCAGCCTAGGCCTGCACATCCCTGGCAGCCCGCGCCAGGAGGCAGAGTTACACATTTGCACATGGTTAAACAGTTTCGTCAGGGAAATGGATTTAAACCAGCTTAAAAGAAGGAAAAGAAAACATTCCGGTGCATTCCACATTTTCCCTTAAGTATACTGTACCTGCCAATCAGGCTGTATTTTGCATTCCTCAGAGCTTCGAAACACCATTAAAATTGTGTACATGAATCACTTCCCAACCCCCAGTGAAACAGATTCTGTCTCTTCTGGGATAAATAAGGAGCAACCGTCCCCAAGGGTCTGCACCCCGGGGTGCGCACCCAGGAAGCAGGATGGCGGGCAGGTGTCTCAAGGCCCTGCTGCCTTGAGGGCTGGAGAGGGCGGGGATGTCTACTTTGTTACCCGCCCACCACAATCTCTGGGTCAAAGCTCCAGTGTATAAACTATCTGCCTGCTGAGCAGAGATCCGGGCAGTGCTGCAGTGTGGGAACGTGGGATTGCAAGAGGCGGAAAGAGCAAGAAGACCAAAGGAGAGACCAGTGCTGGACGAGTTAGAGCCTGCGTGGAGGGCATGCTCCCGCAAACCGACTTAGCCCTCACAGAAGACCCCACCGTGGGTTCCCGCAACTCACAAACCCCCTTCGCGCCTCTAAGACGCGACTTGCTCGACAACAATCTTGCTCGCAGCCGCACGCCCCGGGGGAGGCGCCAGCGCGGGCCTGCCCCGGCTCCCTCGGCGTGGGGGCGGAGCGGCCGGCCAGGGGGCGGGCCCTGGCCGGGAAGGCCTGTTGCTCAACCTCGCCTCTCCCCACCCCGCCGCGCTCCGGGGCTGGAGGAGGTGCTGCAGACCAGCGAAACTAGTTCATGTGTCAGCCACCCCAGGATCTGGCACTGGAGGGCCGGGCAGGGAGCAGCCGAGCGGGGAAGACAGGCAGCCTCTGCCCCGCTCAGCTGGGGCCTCCGTGCGTGTGCGCGGAATATCTGCATGCGTAATGAGGGCCCCGAGGATCATAGGTGATTTCCAAACCCCAGCCGACCCCGCCCACACACACACACCGTGTTCAAATAGCACTTTTCCATGGCAAGTCCTTAGTAGCTGAATGCAACGGGAAGAAATCCCAAAGCAGCCTTTTTTCTAGGCCCTCCTTAGGAAGAAGAGGAAAATCTGCCTCTGGAGATGCCTGGAAGCTTCCATTTTCGAGGGCACAAAAAAGCAGTGCTTGTCCCCTTGGACTAAGTAAAAAAAAAAAAAAAAAAACCCTGCTTCCTTTTGGGCCTGGCTTTCCCTGTTACGAGGGCTGCGTCGAACATTGAGATTGCTAAATTGTTTTCCAGTCAACAATAGTGGAGTGTCAGTCTCTGAGCTAAATTCCATACCTACTATGACAAAGCCCTCGACTAGGCGGGTACCCCCACATTAACTCCCTGAATTCTCCTTAGCAAGATAAGGAAAAAAGCTCATGCAGGCTGTGCACTTTGTCTCAAGTCACGCGGAGTGGCTCCTGGCAGGGCTAATCACACTCCAAGATTCCACGGTAGGTGAGTTACTGTGACTTCGCCCGTGACCCCTTGTTCTCCCCCTCCAGTTCTCAAGGGCCCTTTTCACTTCTTGCTTTTCCTACTTTTCTCTCCCCGCTCTTTCTACCCCTTCTTGACATGGGTTACTAGCTTCTAGATTCTGGAAGGCCCGTAACCGGGGAAATCCTGTCCATTAAACACAAGGGCAGAGCCAGGGACTTCCGCGCTTTCCCCGCCACCAGTTAATCAGCTACGAGTACCAGCTGCGGCGGGTCTGGGCACGTTTTCTGTTCCACAGATCCCAGAACTTTTTTTCTGTCGCTTTAACTTCAGTGATCTTTGGTGTTCCCGAAGGCAAGGCGCACACCTGAATTGTAAAGCTTCAGATGAGTTGAGTTCAAAGTTTTATTTTCTACTTTTAAAGCCCACAATAAATTAGGGCAAAGGTAGCTGCAGCCCGGCCTCCTGTCCTGGCGTTCCTCTGGGATTATTGGAGTTGGCTCTGCAATCTGCTCTTGAGAAAGCAGGTGTAAGGAGACCTGGGCGGAGGGATCCGGGGGTTGTTTATGGACCTTTCTCCTCCTCTGCGGCATATGCCAGAGTCTCTCGAGAGAGATCCGGCAGGCTTGTCACCCGAGGGAGTTGGTGTCGACCTGCCTTTGTTACGCAAGTCAGCAAACACGAACCATCCGGGCCGGTGTTCCTGGCCTGCGGGTGAAAGAGGAAGTGGGTGAGTGGCAGCGTGGGCAGCAGGCCTCGCCTGCACCCCTGAGGTCTTCAGGAGGCCACTGGTTAATACTCAGAAGTGGAGCTGATCCTAAAGAAAGCAATTGATTCCCTCATCTCTGTGTGGAATCATGTGTTTGTCCTGGCTCTCTGAAGGTTTTCACGTTTCCAACAAAATAGTTGTTTCTTTGTAAGACGTATTTAAAAATTGTAGTATCAAACAGTAGTGAACAAAAAAAAAGTGTTTAAAGGTTAAAAAAAAGAGAAAATATACACAGCATCAAGTGTTCGGTTGTTCCCCTGAATCCTGTTTACCCGCATACTCCCCCCCCCCACACACACACACTGCCATAGAAAGTAACATGCTTTTGAATCTGTGACATTTGGTGTAGTTTCCAGGTGGCTCTCACCGTTTCCCCAGGGAGAAACCTTAGGACCATTGTATGTGGGGGACACAGGTGGAAACTTGGACAGAGGAAGGTCTCCTAAACTGGAGACAAACCCAAACCAAACCACAAACCCCTGGGATGCCCCAAAACCACACCAAAATCCTATTTTGGGAGACTGGCCCCATGCAGTCAGGCTTCCAAGGCCAAAAGACAAATAGCTAAACTACCAACAACAACAGAAAAGTGGTGTGTGTATGTGTGTGTAAACCATGGAAAGATCAGCCCCCTGTGGAATGAGTTTGTTGACTTCATTCTTTCTTTTGAATAGACTGGAACTTGGCAGATACCAGACAGAGACATCCTTCCAGGAAGAAAACAGAAAGTGAACCATTTTCCAAAGTGAGAGGAAGGCTTTCTCATTTTGCTTTGTAACATGTTCTAAATCTATGGGAAGAGAGACCCAAAAAATATTCAAGCCCAAAATGGTGAGGATAATGTCAGCTCCATGAGGTTGAGAAGAAGTTGAGAAATGGCTCCATCCCTCACATCCCCAGTGAGGAGCATGGTGATACCAGCACTTCTGCAGAACTTAGTCCTTCTCTCGTTACCTCCTCTTATTGGTCCCAAAGCACTTTGCTGAGGAATCATCTCCATTCATTGTTTTGGGAAGGGTGGAGACATGGGTAACTGAGATGGGAAAATCCTTTGGCTGGTATCATTTGCCCTTTATTTCATTGACTCTCTCACCAACATAGTGGACCCATCTCGGTTGTGCATAGATTCAAAGTTATGGAAAATGATTCAAAGATTATATTTTGCCTTTCCTCTTTTATTATCTGAGTCAGTTTAGAAAATCAGTAATATTAAAGTGGGCTAGCCTTTACTTGCACCCATATAAATCATCATTGACACATGCCCTTAAAATTTTTTAAAAACAACTCTTAGTTACTTAAATTATGTTGTAAAAAAGATAATTTGCTGTAACCAGCAGGTCAAGGGACCATTCTCAGAATAGGAGATGGATGAATTGGACTGAAGGGTAAGTATAAGCAATTAACCCAAGTTTCTGATTGTTTCTTTTCTCAAAATTCTTTTTTGGCAAAGATTAAATTATGCCAAATAGCTATCCATTTTATGATGACAAGATGATCAAACTTGTCTCACTAAATGCTTCCCTTCTTGTACAACTGTCTAAACAGGATTTTCCCACTTCGCACCCTATCAATCCAGTTATGTTTATGCCATAACTTAGGAGATCCTGTGTATCAAATATTAATATTTATATAGTTATTGAAGTATTTGATGGTGTGATTCTGAAAAATGAAATATAACATGCCATTTTTTAGTATTAGAAAAGAGTCTAAATAAAAATTATTTGTCTAGCCTTTGTTTTGGTGGCATTTTAAGTGGTATGTGTATACTAAAAGAAATGTGTTTTTGAAGCGCAGCATTCAAAAACCTTTTACATTACATTCAAACCTTTTACATTACATAGCATGGTGGTTTTCAGACTGCATTTATCCCAGGACTCTTTTCCAAAATATTAAACAGAAATCAAATCAATGAAAACAGAGGTGTTGTAAGGGCAAAAAGGTTTGCCATCTCAACTCTCTCGAGGACTACAAAAATCATCTTTGAGTATACCAGGGTGCTACAAAGTTTGAAATATTGTAGGTGACATACCTTTTTATTTTATTTATTTATTTATTTATTTATTTATTTATTTATTTATTTATTTATGCTGGAAATCTAACCCAGAGGCACTTTACCACTGGGCTACATCCCCAGCCTTTTTTATTTTTTGAGACAGGGTTTCATTAAGTTGCTGAGGCTGGCCTTGAACTTGTGATCCTCTTGTCTCAGGAATCACTGAGATTACAGGTGTGTGCCACCACACCTGGTCATACTTCATTCTTTTATCTGTATATAGTATGTTTGTGTGTCTGTGAAATATCATTTAATAGTATCTGGTTCTTATCTTTATCATGCATACTCTCAAGTTGTTAACTTTTGTGGCATTTTATGTTTGTGAAATGCACAGTTCTGTGTCTATGAGTTTCAAAGTTTTTGGGTTTTTTTTAATCCTAATAGTTGTACTGTTAAAAGACCAAAGGGATGCTAGACAAAAATACATGGGACCTGGGTGAAGTTATTCAGATAAATAAATATTCCTCAATATTGTAGAATAACAGTAGCATCTTAATAAATGATTACCAAATTATGATTGGGATTCTAGAGACTATTTCATCCAAAACTCTGATTGTTGTTTCCAGCCAAGAACACCAAGTTCCTGGAAGTAGAGGGTCACAAGGTCACCTTGATGGTGCTAGGCCAGAGCACAGTCATCTCGCTCACGAGGCACATGCTTGCCCCACTGCTTTACGTACTGCTTTGTATAAATAGTGATATTTTTACAACACTTGAAAATACCAACATTGGCTATTGAATATAAATTGAGTACTTCTACATTTGTTTAAAATAAAATAAAGACATTGTGTCCATCTACAACTAAAAAAAATATTTTAAAAAAAAAGCAGAGATTGTTTCAGATTGAAGATGATATAAACATCCTTACAGGGTTAAATGTGTAGAAGATGTCATAGAAGGAGTCCAGGCTACTAAAGCACACATGCATTCATGCCTTTGTAAAACAGAGGTTGCACACGCATACATGTAAACAGATTAGCTAATATGATGCAGAGATAGACAAGGCTGCAACTTGGTTCTATAGAAGTCTGACATTTTCCACCTTTGGAGAGCAACTTTCCCACCTAACCCCTAGAGCAGAAATTGAGGTGAGATAATCCCAGACCTTTTTAAAAACCCAGAGCATTAACACTTGGGCTAAATGCAAAGAAATGTGATTTTGGCCTGTTTTGTGTATGTATAATCAAAATAAAGGAGGTTTTGTGTGGTTTTTATTTAGTATAAAAGTGTTTATTTATATGCCACATTCAGTTTAAAATTGTGTAAGTGGACACTTTATAAGTCACATGTCTTTAAACATCAGAATGTTCTCATTTAACTAAGTTGGAATTGTTCAATTTCTTTTGAGTTTTCAAGAGAAATACTAGACAAGAATTTTCCATGAATCAAATTAAAACACTAATTTCCATTTTGGTTTTCTGGCAGCTTTGATTCTGTTAGAGAATATTCGCTCCTAAAATGTTAGTTATTGTGCACTTAATTGAATATACAACTATATTATATTACACATGTCTCATTGTTTGTAGATGCAAATGCTTTGGCGTGAGAAGCCCCCATAGGGATATGGAGAAGTGGGTGAGTCCAGGGGTGGGATTACCCAGCCCAATCTCCAGTCTCTCCTGGGGTCCTTTAATAAGCCTCCAATTGAGGGCTTACATGTCCTTTAGTATCATTTGGCAAATGGAACATACTTGCCTTTGTCAAAATATCTGGGATACTTGGTGCAATGGTAATATTTTCTATCTGGTTTATTCAAATTATAGTTTCCAGGATGTCCTTGATTTTAAAATTATATGATCTATCTAGTATTTGAAGTTCCCTCAGAATACAGCTAAAAGGATGGATATATATATATATATATATATATATATATATATATATATATATATATAATAATGCTTGCTCAATCTACCTCACAGAATTGATGTGAGGATCAAATAAATTTGAAAGTTGCAAAGGACATTGCAAACTGCGAACTATTCACATCTATGGATATAGATTTATCTTTGAATTACGTTTTAGCATTGAAGTAAACATGAACAGTACAGATGACTGCTTCAACCCACTTCATACTTTTTCTTTAGCAGTTTTATTGAAGTATAATTTTCATAACAAAATCTATTCATTTTTAGTAAATGTATACAGGTATGTAGGCATCACTAGAATCCACTAGCATCATTAGAACATATCTATGACCCTAGAAGTTTCCCTCATGCCCATCTGCACTTGATGCCTGCTCTTTCCCCCAGTCTCAAGTAGTCACTGATGTGTTTTCTGCTGTAAATTAGGCTTTTCTGGACATTGCATAATGGAGTCATGCAAAGGTGATCTTTCACATCTGTCTTCTTTTATTTAGTGTATGTTTTTGAAATTCAGGTGTCAGTCTTGGCTCGTATTCTTGCTGAATAATATTCCATTGTAAGAATATATCACGTTTTGTTTATCCATTCACCAGCGGATGGAAGTGTGGGTTGTTTCCCTTTTGGGGCTCTCATGAATAATGCTGTTATGGACAATCTTGTACTTATCTTTGTTTGAACATGTGTTTTCATTTCTCTTGGGTGGATTCCTAAGAGTGAACTGTTGGGTAAGTTTCTGGAAAGTTTATGTTTTATTTTTTCAGCAACTGCCAGGCAGTTTTCCACAGTGGCGCTACTGTTCTACATTCTTCCCAGCAATGTATGCAGGTTCCAGGTTCTCCAGGTTCTCTACATTCTCGCCGACACTGGCTGTTATCTGTCTGATTACAGCCATCCTAGTGGTATAACATTATGGCTTTGATTTGCATTTCCCTAATGACTAGTGATGTTGAGCATTTTCTCATGTAGAGATTTGCCATTAATTTATCTTCTTTACTGGGGCTGGGGCTGTAGCTCAGTGGTAGAGTGCTTGCCTAGCATGCGTGAGGCCCTGGGTTCGATCCTCAGCACCACATATAAAAAAATAATAAATGAATAATTTATCTTCTTTACTGAAATACTATTCCAATCTTTCCCCTATTGTTAAAAACTGCCTTATTTTTGAGTTGGACACTACCTGTTTTTTTCTGGGTTGTTTTGTTTTGTTTTGTTTTGTTACCATTGATTGCCACCTTACCTGATACTGACTTGGACTCTCTTATTCTGCTGTCTTCCATGCTGCTCAGTTCTACACTGTTACATAACTTCTAGATTACATATATTTTCTTTTCCCAAATGTGATTTTTAAACTTTCTGTGGAAGAGTACTTTCACCTTGCATATATTTTTTATAAACCAAATCTAACAAAATACTCTGAAAATAATATATCTTCAACAAATATTTATGACACACATGATTTTTTTAAATATTTTTTTTAGTTATAGATGGACACAATGTCTTTATTTTATTGCTTTGTATGTGGTGCCAAGGATGGAACCCAGGGCCTCACGCATGCGAGGCAAGCGCTCTACCGCTGAGCTACAATCCCAGCCCGACACACATGATTTTTAAAAAGCTAGTATTTGTGTAAATACTTTTAGAGCAGCTGGTATCACAATTTCATAAGTTTCATTCATTTTGTTTCTTTTTTGCTTTTTTTGTACATCAGCAGATTTAGTGTTAAAATCATTTTTGAGATAAAGGAGTGTTTCAGAGTATTAACTCGGACAAACATATTTAATTATCAGAGAAAAGTTAAAAGGAATTCCAAAGATACATCAAAATTTCTGGTAATTAATATGCTTAAATAAAATAAATTCAATTTTCAGGCCCTGTTTGTTTTCTTACAAATGTCCTTGAGTGCCTTAAGAAAAATGGATCAGGGGCTGGGGTTATGGCGCAGTGGTAGCATGCTCGCCTAGCACGCGTGAGGCACTGGGTTCGATCCTCAGCACCACATAAAAATAAAATAAAGATATTCTGTCCACCTACAACTAAAAAATAAATATTTTTTTAAAAAAGAAAAATGGATCACAAATGGACAACTTTCTCAAGTGTACCCAAGAGTAGGTAGAAAGCAAACCAGATACCTCAGCTATCACCAGTACTTTGGAACCAAAATAAAATATTTTAAATTATAAATACACACTTACTTATGGATAAGCCAGAATGTAAGCCCAAAACACCTTCCCCTACTACTAGTAAATAACAGAGGGGGAGAAAAACCAACTTTTTGAGCCTCACCTGGAAGGATGCCAAAGATATACACTTGAGAATATTTTAAGGTAATTAGCATTTTTG
This sequence comes from Geosciurus inauris, assembly GCA_004024805.1. NCBI lineage: Eukaryota > Metazoa > Chordata > Mammalia > Rodentia > Sciuridae > Geosciurus > Geosciurus inauris. Next base: position 37,891 of record PVHX01015313.1, read on the forward strand.
TCTCTGTGTCAGTTAAAATAGGCTTTTGCCTGCTACTAATTTTCTTTGGGTTACTGAGACCATTGTATGAATGAAGGGCTGTTAAAGGCCATTTATATTGTGCAAACAGAGGCACAAATTAGAGGGGGCATGTTAATAAGAAAAGGGGGCTTATGAGTGTTCAATTATGAGCCCAGAACCTGTTTCTATTTTAGAGGGATAGAAAACACATCAATCTTGCTTTTAGAATATTTTCAATTAAAATGAACAGCACAGGGCACACTAAGAGCCAGCGAAAGCTGCAGCCTTGTGGATTTTGAATAATTCTTCATACCCTCTTAGTATCAAAACTGATATACATATAATGGGCTAAAATATAATTCGAGATCCCAGAAGACCAAGGCTCCTGAGCTGTGGAAGAAAAACTAAAGGAAAAGAAATATAAAACTGGCCCATCTGTTTCACTTCCTCAACATGCAACCTTTAGAGAAGAAGATTTGGAAGAAGGTGCTGCTTAAAAGCGAGCAGGGAGAAAATAGCGCACACATCACAACATACCATTAACTCCCTCTCGCCTGAGCGTGATCAATAGCGTCTGCAAGCCCAGCTCTGCATGCTAAAAACAAAGCGTGGTGGCTGCGCGGAACAGAGCTCCCTTCTCCTCCCCACACTGAGACAATAGTGAGTGGGTTCCTCTCCGGCCCTGAGCAGCGCCGCCTGCCTAATTGGGGTAAGCGAAGGGAGGCATCCGCCTGGCTGGGGCACGTTCGCAGAATCTAATTATGGTTTGCACAAGCAGCGGTATGCGCCGATCTAGTTTTGCCCATCCTAGCCACTGCTTCCAATCACCTAGTATCATGTTTTGATAGGTATTTAGGAAAATATTGCAAGGTATTGTCCCTGCAGTTACCTTTTCTCCTCTGTGAAATAACTGTTTTAGAATTATAGCCAACCAAGTAGCTAGAGTTCACATTCAAGCAGCCAGTAGCAATATTCACAGAGTGAAAATGCACAAAATAAAGCAGCAAAAGGTAGGGAGAATGAGGGCCTTCAGCATCTGAGTGGAAAACCCACCAGCTTTCAATGCTGTTCAGTAAGCCCAGCGCTGGAGATCTGCAAGCCATGATTGGATTGGATTCTGGGTCTTTCTGTTTCAGGTGGTGCTAGTCCTCTCTCTTGAAACCTTTAGCTATTAAGGCTGAAGTGCATTTAAAGACAGATGCAGGCAAAGAAGTGAGCAATAGGAAGCCACAGTGAGTCACTTGTCAATGTATCCTTTCTTGAGCTCATGGGGAAACAGGCTTTGGGGTGATGGGATCGTAGGCTTTATTTTGAATTTGTTACGACTTATAGCTTTCTTTAAGGGAGACACGCAGGTTATGTCCGAGGTAGAATGTCTGTTGCTATGGAAAAGTTTCCACTTAACCACCTTACAGTGTTCTGTTAGGGTCAAGGATGGGATAAAACAAAAGGAAAGCCATGTATAGCACATATTTCAGACATTAGGGAAAAAAAAATTAAAAGCCTATTTCTATTGTATGTATCAAGAAGTTATTCTGTCTCCTGAGTTCCATGGTTGCCTCTTACTACAAGAGCTAATGATAATTTTATAGGTGTCAGTAACTCACAGTGTATTACTTAACCTCCTCTGGTAGTTTCCTCTCAAAATTTATCTCTGTTTTGCATTTCTCATATCTACCTGAACGTCTGTGGGCCCAAGACAGCTGTCCAGTTGTCGTGTCATCTATTGTCCCTTCTTGGTGAACAGTTGCTACACTGTATGATTGTAGTATGAATACTTGTCGTTCATGAGGCCAGTGCTGCTTGAATGGAAAACGGAGGCTGCCTTAATATAATTAATCTTGGTTTTCCTAGAAAAATGGAACAATTGTTCATACACAATCTAAAACTTTCACCTTTTTCTTTCTATTGAATATTGACAAGTACATCTTATTTGCTTTGGGGTATTTTTCCCAGTAATGTGTTGTATGGTGCCAACTCTTACATTGGTATAGGAGGCAGGAAAGCACAGTGGTCAGAACATGGAGCGGGGACTGGAAAAGGCAGCTCTGCCCGTTAGGAGCTGTGTAACCTCAGGCAGGCTTTTTAACCTTTTTCTGCCTATTGCTATATCTGTAACAATGGAACAATAATACTACCTATTTTGCAGAGTTGAGGTGGAAATTAAATGAGACACACTTAGAGGTGTGTGTGGCACGTGGTAGATACGCAGTGTTGATTTATTACTTTGTTGCATGTCAGCTTCCTATGATTTTTACTCTTTCCTTTTATCATGAATACACAGCCATTTCCTTAACTCAGAAGACCTTAAAGTAGTAGAGGTCTGTGTGGAGGAATGTTTGAAAAATATGTGGGAATGAGAGTCTTTCCAGTGTCCCAAAAAACAGTACTGAGAATATAACTGGCAGCTCCCTGTGAGGATGACTTGGCCTTCAATATGTAATAACCATGACTCCCTTTTGCCACTGTCCCACTAAAAGCCCCATCTTTTCTACACAATATAAATGTAAAAACAGTTTGTCTAGGTGTACAAGTTTTCTATAGGTCCATGAAATCTCTTTTTACATCAACAACTTTATGTAGTAAGTCCTCTCTATTTACAGTCCTTATGTTACCAAATACAGAAAGAGGTTTAAAATAATTTTGATGATTAACCCCAACATATGCAAAGCTTTACCAGTATCCCAAGTTTAGCAAATGTAAACATGAAGAAAGAAGCAAAGAGCTAATTTTGCACATCTCAACTGATGCCTGAGGTTTCAGCCCAGGCCTGGAACCCATCGTCAGCATTTGGCATTTATCCACGACCAGCAGATCTGCTATTAGTAGGACTGTTTTCTTTACTCAGAACATAATTTGGAACTGTAGAGTCAATCTGGCTAAAATTGAATGGAATTTTTTGTTCTTTAAATGCTTTTTAAAAACCATTTTAGTTATATACTATCTATAGTACAAATTCCCCTATAAATATTATCTAATTTATTCTCATAACATCTCTAAGAGATAGGAGGCATTTGTCTTTATTATTAGCATCTGGTGTGAGGAGATTCACATTTACTTTGTTGGAAATCACCAGGAATAAATCTCATATAGACACTAATGGAAAATATAATAGGAGATAAATACAGGTATGCTTGCAAATGAAGATATTTTCCCACCTTTGAAATCTGTTGACTAAAAAGATAAAAAGTGGAACAACTTATGATGATTGAATAGTAATAAAAAGCGGCATTTAATCTAAATCTCTCCTTCCCATGATTACAGCATACTAAATATTACTCAATACCAGGGAGTTTGCTGATGAGCTATGTAAATGTTTTCCAATAAAAATTAAATAGATTAGATTGGGAAAGAAAATGCTGTTTTGAAGACTTTTAAGTAGTCTTCTTTTAAGAGTTCTCCAAAAAATGTAATTTAAGGCCATGTCCTCATCTCAACAGACCTAGCAGTATGGATGCCATTATTTCCAAGTGAGTGGAGTAGACAGACGCAGTGTGATGTTGAGGAAGTTCTCGTCGCCGGTGATCCTTTATTGTTAATTCTCTTCATGTATTTTGCCTGCTACTTTGTTTTGGTTGTCAAAGTTTGTTACTAAGACGACGCTAGGATCGTCCCGCTCTGTCAGTCGCAGATTGACTTGGCGTGAGACACCGTGAGGTGGGTCTAATTGCTGTTAATACTGGAAGGATGAATTATCTGATCAAGAGAAGGCCAGTTATAAAAAAGCAAGTAAGTTGGAGGCATGTCTGGGTTACATGAAAGAAGGACCTCTCAATGAGGGAAAACCCATTAACCTCACAGGGGACGGCGCCTTGCAGCTAATTTGGCACTTGTGGGCAAGTATTCATACTAAGTATTCATACTAAGTCAAAACGCAAACAATTTTCCTGATTCATTTACAGAGTTAAATATTAGGTTTTCTTAAATATTAGGTTAAATATTAGCACTCGACCACTGAGCCACATCCCAGCCCTATTTTGTGTGTTTTGGGTTTTTTTTTGTTTTTGTTTTTAAATTTTTTTTATTTTTTATTTTTTTTAGTTGTAAATGGACACAATATCTTTATTTTATTTATTTATTTTTATGTGGTGCTGAGGATCGAACTCAGTGCCTCACGCATGCGAGGCAAGCGCTCCACCACTGAGCCACAATCCCAGCCCCCTATTTTGTGTTTTTTATGTAGACACAGGGTCTCACTGAGTTGCTTACCACCTCACCATTGGTGAGGCTGGCTTTGAACTCACGAGTCTCCTGTCTCAGCCTCCCTAAGTGCTGGGATTACAGGCTTGCGCCACCGTGCCCGGCTTGAATTCTTTTTTTTTTTTTTCCAAATTTTTTTTAGTTGTCAATGGAGCTTTATTTTATTTATTTATATGTGGTGCTGAGAATTGAACCCAGTGCCTCACACATTCTAGGCAAGCGCTCCGCCACTGAGTCACAACCCCAGCCCCCTACTGAATTCTTAATTGTTAGTAGAATACCAAAATGCTATGCTAGGTAGGCAGGTGGGAAAAATCTTGTTTCTTAGGTATCATTTACCAGTCAAAAGAGGTAACTCTGCATCAGTGGAGAGCACAGCACTGTAACTTCTCAAACTCCAAGGTGCCTGTGCATCCCCGGTATCTCAGTGAGTTGCAGACTCTGATTCAGAGGCTGCACTGGAGAAGCTCCCAGAAGATTCCCCTTCTGCTGACTCAGGACCACTCTTGAGGAGCTGGCCTCCAGGCAACTCGTTTAAAAAGAATTCTGCACAGGGGCTGGGGTAATGGCTCAGCGGTTGAGCGCTTGCCTCGCCTACGTGAGGCACTGGGTTCGATCCTCAGCACCACATAAAATAAATAAAGATATTGTGTTCATCTACAACTAAAACAAAAAATATTTAAAAAAAAAAAAAAAAAAATTCTGCACAAATACTGTGTAACTTGGTTTGTCAAAGTTTGGGATTGTTAAAGACTCATGACCATGCTGAAGATGCGTGGATGAGGAGGCTCCAATGTTCCGGACACCAAGTGCCACCTCTGCTCTGTGCAACAGACCTCTGAAGACAGTGATGACATGCAGGGATTTCTTTCATCGGAGCTAAGTTCATGCGAAACTCATCATTTTAGGAAACTGAATTGCATCAGTATTACAAAACTCAAGCCATTTGCCCTATCAACAGAAATGGAGAGAAAGCAAATGTAAAATGTCAAGGACTCCCTTAAGGACAACTGGCATCATTGGTGAGGCTGAAGTTAAAATGAAACTGCATGGAAAGACAGGAAATCTGATTCCACTGGAGTTTCATTAGTGGCCTCCTTGAGTCCCTCCCTTCTTTATAGTCATAGTTATTTGAGGGCACAGGAAACTCCGAAACATGCTGTCTGTCCAGTCGACTTTACTACTTGAATTCACAGTGCCTTAGCAGAGACAGCATTTTGTGTCTCCTCCTCCATCCACCCACAGCCCAGCTGTAAAGAGAGCACCATAAGGATCACATGGTGTGCACACCTTGTCCATCCAGTCTGTGCCCAGGATACGCGATTTATTGGTGGTTACATACTAGGAAGATCGTCTGACACCCCTCAGCATGGAGTCTGGTGTTCTGGGCTCTTGAATGCATTAATCTTAATCAGACCTCAGATAGCTGAATAGAAAGGAGAACATTGAATTACTTTGAATAATTAAGAGTGCATTCAAGTTGGAAGAGCTTTAAATGAGGAAAATGTATTTCAGAAACTTGACTCCTTGCTTAATACTCTGAATTTGGGGTGATCACAGTCTACCATTTATTCTTATTTATCTAATAAGTCTGTAAGAATAGCATAAACCTGAAACATACACTTACTTGAACAGACAATAGGAAAACTGTATGAACAGTGTGTGCATTGAAAGTTGGTGTAGGTATGGTGACTGTTGTATCTATATATCCACAAGTATACCTAAGTAACACATATGTCTATATGTTACACCTATATAACGTGTATATATGTATGTGCATACATATATAACATTTATATAAGCATCTTCATATCTGTGTGTGTATGGGAGTGTGTGTTAAATCTGTTGTCTCTGAAGCCAGGAATACATACATATGTCACACTGATGTCCTTAAGTCTAGAAATAAGATCCTTGATGATCATCATTTCATGACATTATTGAAGGCTATTTATTCTGAAATTAGTTTATTCTCCTACTTACAACAGTCTTTTAAAAAAATAGTTGTGATGGGTTTATTAACTCCTACCTCATGTTATTTACTTGGCCTACTCTTAGAAGACAAGTTTACTTCTAGCATTTAATCAAAATGTATCTCCCTTCCAGGATGTACAACCAGACAGTGTACGTGGTAAAGAATGCGACCAAGCCTCATTTCCTACGGCAAGTGCATGCAGGGATGGATAAAGCAACACAACCACCTGCCCATATATCAGGAGCAAGGAGAGCCGCCAAAACTGAAACAGGAAGTGCCCATACTGTGAGACCAGTGGAGGTTCCCTGCTGGATAAAGGCCCTTGGCAGAGGATGAGCAGGAGAAGAAACAGACCTTAGAATCCCTGAAACCAGCTTCCTGCGTAAATCCCAGAGCCTCAAGAAGAGCCTCAGAAATTCCACTCCTTGGCCTAAGGAAGCCAAAGAAAGAAGTTTGCTGTTCATTGAGTCCTAGGGCAGGCACAGGTTGGGGAAGACTGAGGGCAACTGACACCAGACTGAGTCATACATTAAGAGGTCTGGATTTATACTATTTCTTGACAACCTGATCCTAAGTCCATTTTCTTAGAATAAATTAACATAAAAATAGGTTTTTTAAAAAGGCCTACAAGTTTGAAACTCATAAGGATCCACAGAATTTATGTAAAAGTATTCTGGGAGGTCACTTTCACAACCTTTGGGATCAGAAGCTGCCATAACAAAAATACCATAGACTGGATGGCTAAAACAATAGGAATTTATTTTCCCAGAGCCTTAGAAGCTAGGAAGTCCAAGATGAAGGTGTCAGCAGGTTTGGTTTCTCCTGAGGATTTTCTGACTTATACAGAATACACTTTGTTGTATTTCACATGGCCTTTTCTCTGTGCATGAGCATCTTTGGTGTATTATCTTTGTTTAAGGACACTATGCCATGTTGAATTAGGGCTTGACCCTTAAAACATCATTTGACCTTTATTACTTCTTTTAGGGCCCTTCTCCAAGTTCAGTTATGTGGGCTATTATCTAATGCATGGCTTTGTATTAGATTAGGCAGGATTCTACAAGAAATAGAACCAATAGGCAATTATCTATCTATGTATCTAGATCTATCTATCTATCTATCTATCTATCTATCTATCTATCCATCCATCCATCCATCTATCCATCCATCCACTCATTCAGTAGGAAATATATATGCAAAGAGATATATTGTAAAGGATTGGTCCATGTGCTTATGGAGGCTGAGAAATCCTATGGTCTGCCACCTGTTCAGCAAGAGAACCAGGAAGGATAGTAGTATAGTTTGAGTGCCTGAGATTGAAGAACCCAAGGTGTAGATTCCAGTTCAAGTTCAAAGGATGAGAACCAGGAATACCAAAGGCTGGAATTGATATGCCAGTTCAAGCAATCGGGTAGAGAGAATCCAATCTTCTTCCACTTATTTTTCTCTTTAGGCTCTTGATGAATTGGTTAATGACTGCCCACATTGGGAAGGCCATCTGCTTTACTGGGTTCAACAATTCAGATGCTGATCAGGAAACCATCACTCATCCAGTAGGAGATATATATTGCAAACACACTTAGAAATCAAGTTAAATTAGCTATTTGGGTATCCCTAGCCCAGTCAAATGAACACATAAAATTAACCATCACAAGCTTCAACATATAAATGGGGTGAGTAGGACAAAATTCAGTTCATAATGGAACCCTCTGGAAAACAACTGAATCCACTGAAGGTGAGTGTGCAACAACCACAACGAGATATTCAAATACACAAAGAATGAAACTTTTATAAAAGGGAGTCATCAGAGGCAAAAGTCAAGAGAACTAGTACCAAAACAACCACAGATAACAGAACAAAGTCAGCGATACTCTAAAATAAATATGATTAAAATACATAAAGAGATTTTTAAAAAGAATTGATAACATAAATGAAACCACAGAACACTGTGGAAACAAGGAATAGGTGAATTTGAAAAGAAACAAATAGAATGCCTACAAATGAAGATATAGTCCTTAACATCTCAGTGGGTAGTTTAAATAGCATGTTAGACACATCCAAAGAGAAAATTAGAGAACTAGAAGATATGTATGAGGAAATTACCTATGATGAAGTATATAAAGAGACAGAAGAGATGAAAGAGTGTTCAGAGATGAGGAAAATAAGGATGAAAAGATCCTAGGAGAGACTAAAGAAGAGAGTAGGAAAGAGACAATAATACAAAAGAAAATTAATGGTCATTTTCTATAATGAAATCTAAAGAGTAAGAATCTAAAACTTGAATAAGTACACTGCTTCTAAAGCAGGAAAAACAAAGACAATTTTATACCTAGTTTGAGAAAATTTCAACAATCCCAATGTTTCCCACAAAGGAATCTCAATAAATAACAAAATAATTGATTTTTATATAGAACACATCATCTGTTCATACTGTAGTCAAATTAGAAATAACAAAATATTAATTGATAAGAAAATGAAAATGACTATACTCTTAATGAAAAAGAATCTGAAAAACACAGTCCCCAACTTATGTGGTTCCACTTTTTCCACTCTACAATGAGTTTATTTGGATATAACCCCATTATAAGTGGAGAAACATCTATTATTAAAGCATAAATGCAATTGTTTTAACTATTCCTTTACCAAGGAATAGTTATATATCTTTATATATCCTTTATATATAAAGATATATATAAGAAAACAAACTTTTAAGATATTTGGTGTGTAGTTTTACCTGATTATTTATAATTTTTGGTTTCATAAGCAGATAATTTTCCTTTGCCTCAAAGCTATTCCTGAGCCTTTCCTTGGCTTCTGTCTGATCTTGATACTAGAAGACTATCTTTTGTTGGTACTTTATAAAGTGCTTTCACATATATCCTGTCATCATCTAATTTCCCCTTCTTGGTAATGTAAATGAGAGATGCCTTTGTGACATCCTTAACTTAACTAGTATGCAAATCACTTAACAATATGCAAATGAACAAATACTGCTTGAGTCAGAAATTTCTTGCCAAGTGATTTTTACTTCCTGTTACAGCATATAGAGACTTCATTCAAGTATCCCAGCGAGCATAGTCTTACAGTGGAAAATTACTGACATTAAGAGGACTGAGGAGCATGAAGACATTATTCTCCCACTGGTATTAAGTATTAGATACATTTCAAAATAGATTTGTTGATTCGTTGATTTAAGAAAAACTCA
>PVHX01015314.1:0-46968 GCA_004024805.1 Geosciurus inauris
TTATTTATTTATTTATTTATTTATACATGATGCTGAGAGTCAAACTCAGTGCCTCACACATGCCAGGCAAGTGCTCTACCACTGAGCCACAACTCCAACCCTATTAATACCTTTTGTGTGCTTATACTGAAATCCTGATATTCTCTGAACTTCTTGGAGTGGTATTAATGTTTTCATCAAATGTAGGACATTTTCAGACATTATTTCTTCATATATCTTGCTTTCTCTCTCTTCTTTCCTGGAAGTCTCATTATAAATATGTTGGTTGCCTTCCACCAAGATTGACACTTCAATTTACAACACTGCTATGAATGAGTCCTTCAACCACTGCTCCAAATTGTATGAGCCTTCTCTGACTGACAGCAAATTTACTTGTCCTCATATCCTACCCTTCTCTAGAAGAACCACTGAGGTAAAAGTGAGAAGTCCCAGGCAAGAATGCCTTACATTCCTTACCTATTCATGCATTAGTATTTATCAGTTTGGATAATTTCAGTATTGTTGCAATGGCTTTTTATGATTTTGCCCAGTTTTATAGTAGCTTTTTGGAGGAGATGACTTGATAACCTCCTACTTCACCATAGCCAGAAATATTTCCTTTCCAATGTTTTTATATATTTAAAAAATTATTGTGGGGCTGGGGTTGTACTTCAGTGGTAAAATGCTTGCCTAAGCACATCTTTTTCCTTGGTCATACTTTCCAATTTATTTTCTGAGACAGAGCCTGAGCTGTCCACAAACTGTGGCCCTCCTGCCTCAGCCTCCTGAGTAGATGGGATTACAGGAATGTGCCACTGTGCCCAGCTTATGCTATTTTTTTATAAAGTATTGAGCATCTGTGTATTTTAATACCTGTAGAGGATTGTAGAATCAACATCCCAGAGAGATGACTGCCTACATGCTCAAGAAAAAAGTCAATTTTATCATTTACTTACTAGGAAAGTGATCTTTTATAAAATACAACAAAAATTTTTATTATTTCATCAGTATTATGACAGCTATTTTTCAATAATAAAATCATGAAAGACCTATCATTTATTTGCCTACTAACTGAACAGTAAATTCTGTATCAGTTTCCTTTGAACCAGAAATCACAATTATAGGGATTTATCTTTATTTATTTATATGTGGTGATGAGAATCGAACCCAGTGCCTCACGCATGCTAGGCAAGCGCTCTACCACTGAGCCACACCCCAGCCCGGGATTTATCTTGAGGAAATAATTTAATAGGACCAAAAAGTTCATATACATGAAAACTTTCAGAGGAATCTATAATAATAAAAACTAAAAATATGAATAAATGTCTCAGACTAAAAAAAGACTTAGTAAATTAAAGTAAATCAAAATGACAGAATATGCATCCATTAAAAATAATTAGTAATGCTTTGCAATATATGAAAGAATTCAAAGTGTTACATATAGCATAGATCAAAATAATTCAAAATAAAATAAATGTCAAATGACTTTATTAAAATAAATTGTGAGGGGCTGGGATTGTGGCGCAGTGGTAGCGTGCTCGCCTAGCACGCGTGAGGCACTGGGTTCGATCCTCAGCACCACATAAAAACAAAATAAAGATATTCTGTCCACCTACAACTAAAAAAAATAAATAAAATTTAAAAAATAAATAAATAAATTGTGATAACTACAAAATAGATATTAATTAAAGATATGAATTAAGGCTCAAAAGCACAAAAGATATCAAAGAAAAGATTTTGATTACCAAAAGTTAAAAGTTTCTATATGTAAAGGAAACCATGGTAAACAAAATTATAATCAAAATCAAAAAATAGGGAAAATATCACAAAACATGTGAAAAAGATACCTATTTATTATTCCTAAAATATAAAGCAGCTTTTTTAAACGTAGGAGAAAAACACACCTTTTAAAAAAAAATTTTAAATATTTTTTTACTTGTCAATGGATCTTTATTTTGTTATATGTAGTGCTGAGAATCAAACCCAGTGCCTCACACATGCTAGGCAAGCACTCTGCCACTGAACCACAACCCTAGCCCCACACCAACTTTTTTTTTTAATGGGCAAACTATATGAAGTGGTTCATAAAAGCTCTGCTAAACGTCAAAACAAGACATTTATCAATCAAAGAAATGTAGCCTTAAATAACAATAAAAACTCATAAACCAGACTCATAAAACCAGACAATTCTTTAAAATGATAATGCCCATTCTCGCAAAGACATGGTAAAACAACTTTCATTTACTACTAGAGGTGTAAATTGGTACAAACTTTTTGTACTCTTATACATCTGTGAAACCATTACCACAATCAAGAAAGCTAATTTTTTCATCATACCTAATATTTCTCCCAGTCCTCTGTAATTCCTCTTTCCCTGAATTTCTATCCCCAAATGCCCATAAATCTGTTTTTTGTCAATAGAGATAACTCTCTTAAAATTGCATTTAAATAGAACCATACAGTATGTACTCTCCTTTTGTCTGGTTTCTTTAGCATGATGCATTTGAGATTCATCCATGTTGTGTGTATCAATATTTCATTCCTTTTTATTGCAAATAGTATTCCCTTACATGGATGTGCCATACAATTTTTTGTATTTTTTCCTGTTCACCTACTGATGGATAGTTGGGTTGTTTCTGGTTTGGTGTTCTTCATTATCCATAAATTTTGAGGTCCAGAGGAAAATGACTACAAGGGTCTACATTTAACATCCCAGTATACCAACTGGTTCTAAATATCGACTGCAAAGATATGTATGCTAAAGATGCAAATAAACACATATATAAAGGATAAATTACAATGATAACCTTTTCTGTAATTTTTTCTTACCTTTTCATAAACTGTACTGTCTAGATAAGGGTAAATATGAAATGCTCCCCGAATCCTTTTCACACCTGGATACAGCAATGGGAGCATATTAACATAAGCCACACCATGAAATGAAAGCTGACTTTCATCATCAGTCTAAATGAAAAAAACCGGAAAGCTGTTAATGCCACAAAGTAATGTAGGAACATGTTCTAAACTCACCAAAACTGTATCTTTTCAGAATACTACATATCTATGAATGCTATTATGTTAATTATCAATCTAAACCATTTTGTAGGTGGGTCTAAAAGAAATTCAGAAAAATGTACTAGGTGGAACTATAATGACTATTTTGACCTAGAAAAATGGCCATTTCATATAGATTACCTACGATAAAACTAAGATAAAAGGCCATGGGAACATAGGACATCTGGAAACAAGGCATGGGTAATTATTAGTAAACAACAAGCAACTACAATGGCCAATAATCCTGGAAAACGGGTTTCATGGGACATGAGACTTTCAGACCCAAAACCAGGAAAGTCAGGAGAAGAACCACAATCAGTTCACATTTTTTTAGTATCAGAATTAGAAACAGAATAATAGGTTGAGTCTGATCCAGCATTTCTTATATAAAGGGTTTCATTTGTTTGTTTATAATGGAGTCTTGCTATGTTTCCCAGTCTTGTCTTTAAATCCTAAGCTAAAGTGATCCTTCCATTTCAGCCTAGGAAATGCTGGGATTACATGAACCAGTCACTGCACCTGGCTTTATAAATATTTCTGAGCACACATATTTACCTTCTCAGTTTTTCCAGCTTTTCCTTTGGGTGCAATAACCAGAGGAACTCTTATCATCTCTACAGGCCAAAGCCAGCAATCAGCAATTCGCTTCTGAAAACTACAAATAAAAAATCAGTCCATTAGCATTATGTGCAAAAATGGGGTTAGTATACTTTAGAATCAAGGTAAATAGTTTTCTCTTCTAATAAGTAATGGAATGCACATAAATAAAAACTTTTATTAGGCTGGTGATTTTTTCCCAAAATCTACACAATTCCATAAAAATAATTTACTTGATTGCCAGCACATTTTTGAGAGCCATTTTGCAAAATAAATCAAAGTCCTTTAGAACGTTCAAATCTTTTTTTTTCCAGATACAGTTTCATTTAGGAAAGTAGATACACATATTAACACAGATATAAGACACATATTAATCACTTACTTTAAATTTCTTATTTGTTAATTCCAAAATCTGTGTCACATCTGAGTCTAGTTCTTAGGCTACCTTTGTCTCTTCAAACTATTTTTTCATTTCTTTTAGCCTTCTTTGTAATATTTTAATTGAAACCTGGATATTTTGTATTGGGTAATAGGAACTGAGGTAATAGGTGTGAGGTAATTAATTTAGTGTGAGGTTTTATCTTAATCTAGTTAGGAGCTGGGAAAAATTTAACGTTTGTTGTTCTAAGTGCCAGAAACTTCAGGTTCATTTCTTTTCCTTTTCCGGGGAGTGGAGCAGGGGGGGGTGGGGTATTGGGGATTGAACTCAGGGGCACTCAACCACTGAGCCACATCCCGAGCCCTATTTTAGATTTTATTTAGAGATAGGGTCTCACTAAGTTGGTTTGCACCTCACTTTTTTCTGAGGCTGGCTTTGAACTCATGATCCTCCTACCTCAGCCTCCTGAGCCACTGAAATTATACAAGTACACCACCACATCCAGCCAGGTTCATTTCTTATTCCTCCCATTTTCTTTGGGTCTTCCTAAGAAATTCTTAAACAAACTCTGTTGATGTAGAAAATTGTGGGGGAAGGAAAGCATTCTATAATCCTGTGATTAAATCCACATATTCTAACAGGTTGTAGTTCTCAGGCTTTAACTTTAAGAAGTGTTTCATAGTCTTTTCCCCCCTTTGTTCTGTTATTTTTAAAAAATTTTTAAAATATTATTTTTAGTTGTAGATGGACAACTCGCCTTTATTGCCTCACACATGCTAGGCAAGTGCTCCACCACTGAGCCACAACCCCAGCTCTTCTCCCTCTTCTTATATAAGAATTGTCTAATTGCCCTTCCCTCTAATCAGATAACGCTCTGGTAAAGTTTTCCTTAAAGGTTAGGCTTTTGCTATAGAATATATTCTGTTTGAAATGGTTATTTTCCCCGCTTCTTCCTGACTTAAACATGAGATTTGTCTCCTATGTTTGGAACTTGGTATGGTCCTGGATTCAAAACCCATATGGTGCTGCTTAGCCATAATCTCAGCAACTCAAAACGTTAAGACAAGTGGGTTACAAGTTCCAGGCCAGCCTGGGCAATTTAGTGAGACCCTCCCTCAAAATAAAGTTTAACAAGGGCTGGGTATATAGCTAAAATTATAGAACTCTTGTTTGCATAGTGTGTATGAGACTCTGGGTTCAATTCCCACTACTGGAAAAAAAAAATGGCTAAAACCCATGAAAATGTAGCGACCTTTAAGACTGGTCCCTCTAGAATTTTTTTGATTTACTTTTCTGTAGTGCTGAGGATCAAACCCAGTGCCCCACACGTGTCAGGCAAGCACTCTACCACTGAGCCCCAACCCTGCTCTGGAGTTTTTAACTCCCAGCTAGTCCACACTCAGCCTCCCAACAATTTGTCAAAATTACTACTAAAGTATTTCTCCTAGTACTGACTCCAGTGGCTTCTGCTGTCTGTAAGCTCATCTTGGCTGTGACCCAATAGCCTTTCACTCTAGGTAGTTTGCCCTGTTACCTCAAATCTTAGATGGGTCTAAGAAAAACAGTTGATTTTCAATTTATTCAGCTTTTTCTTGCTGTGAGGACAGGAGTACCTGCCTCAATGGTATGTCAGAGCTGAAATTGGAAATCCCACTCTTTTCATAGGAGAACTAAATATATTTTATATCATTCGCAGACTTGCTTATTTCTTTAGAGTAAGTCACTAGATAGGTAATATAAATAGAGAGGTGGAAACTCTAGGAAAGAATCAAAAGAGGGTCAAAAACACTAACAGGTGAGCCCAAAGATACGTTAATAGAAACTTCCCGAACAGGAATACAAGGAGGAAAAGAAAGTAATAATGGCTGATAATTTCCCCAAATTAATGACAGATACCAAATCACAGGTCTAGGAATTCAGGAAATGCTAATCAGAATACATGCCAAAAATATCAACACCTGGGCATATCATATATAAAATGCAGAAAATTAAAGACAAAAAAGAAAATATTGAAAGAAACTAAAAGGGCAGATCCAAGATGGCAGATTGGAGGAGGGCACGTTCGTGGCTGCTCTGTGGCATGAAACTAAGAAAGCAAACAGGTAGCTTCTCCACAAGGTGGGTGAACAAAAAGAGGGCGGGAATACTTTACTGGATAAAACTGGACATTTAAAGCAGATCAGGGACACGGGAGGTTGGATAAAATAAAATAAGGAAAAAATATCCAGGAAACACGGCGTCTGCAGATGTCATAGGGAACTAAGAATTGGCTCCCCCACCACACAAGTGGGACTCAGGGGAGCCCTGGGGTAAAGTCCTCCAGCATGGACCAGCAAGTACTGGGCCCTGGAGGTGCACTGATTTAAACTCTCCAGACCAAATGGCATTCAGCAAAGAGCCTGGAGCCAACCTAAGCCTAAACCCTGGTTCCCGGAATTCCACCTACAGGATTACCCTTCTCACTCCAGCAATCCACAGGGTAGAGCATCACACTACAGAAGACCCCATCTAAAACTGCTGAGAAGAGAAGCTGAGAATATTTTAAATTCCAACAGAAAGAATTCTTTAATTTTTCACTGTTTGTGACCTTATTGGTACATGGACATTTATACAGTTAACTATTTTTTCTTCTTCTCATCTCTAGCATTTTTGAAGCCAATTATTTTACATGGATTAGTTTTTTGTGAGCTAGGATGTTTGATTAGTATATTTTAGTTTTTTCATTTAAATTTTTGCTTTATGTGTATTTTTTTTCTCCTGTTTCCCTGGATTCTCTCTTTTCTTCTGCTAACAGCCAATCCCCATTGTTCCCTCTTTCACTTTTTCTTTAATCACTTACTTCTGTCTTTTCTCCTCCTCCCTTATAATCAGCACATCCTATATCACTTCTGTTTTCTCCCTGTCCACCATTTGAAAATGTAAACCCTTTTGCAAAGTTGCTGTTTTTATTATAGGCATAACTAATCATATCATTTCTGTTTATTGTGGTAATTAACATTGTAGACACCACAGTAGGAACTCTTTGGTTTAATGTTGTAATTTGTTTGCATTGGTTGTTGTTATTTGTCTCCCCCTGAACAGTGAGGTACTAGAAACCTTTAGGGACACTGTAAGTCCACAGGGTAGAAACTCTATTGCTTCAGATCCATACTGTTAGATGGGCAGACACAAAAACAACATGAAAAAACAAGGGAACAAATTGCCCCAGGCAAACCAAGACACTCCAATAACAGAATCTATCAATACCACAGTAGAAGAAATGTCAGAGAAGGTGTTAGAATGTACTTAGTTAAACTGATCTGCGAAGTAAAGGATGATGTAAGAGAGCAAATACAGGTAGCAAAAGATCACTTCAATAAAGAGAGATTCTGGGGGAAAAAACAAACAGAAATTCTTGAAATTAGGGAAAAAATAAACCAAATTAAAAATCCAATAGAAAGCATCACCAACAGACTAGACCACTTAGAAGACAGAACCTCAGGTAATGACAACAAAATATATAATCTTGAAAATAGAGTTGACCATGGAGAGAAGATGTTAAGAAACCATGAACAGAACTTGCAAGAATTATGGGATAACATAAAAAGACCAAATTTAAGATTTATCAGGATAGATGAAGGCATGAAGATACAAACCAAAGGAATGCACAATCTTTTCAAGGAAATAAGATCAGAAAATTTCCCAAAGCTAAAGAATGAAATGGAAAATCAAATACAAGATGCTTATAGGCTCCCAAACATGCAACATTACAACAGATCCACATCAAGGCACCTTACAATAAAAACACCTAGCATACAGAATAAGGATAGAATTTTAAAGTCTGCAAGAGAAAAACAGATTACATATAGGAAGAAAACAATCCAGACCTCAGCTGATTCCTCAACCCAGACCCTCAATGCTGAATAACATATGCCAACCTCTAAAAGAAAATGGATGCCAACTAAGAATCTTATATCCAGCAAAATTAAGCTTCAGATTTGAAGATGAAATAGAAACCTTCCATGATGAACAAAAATTGAAAGGATTTGCAACCAGAAAGCCTGTATTTCAAATATTCTCAACAAAATATTCCATGAAGATGAAATGAAAATTAAAAAAGTGAAAACCAGCAAAGGGAAGAACCACACTAAAGGAATAGGCAATCAAAGGAGAAACTAATTCAAATTAAAAACTAGAAATAAGGGCTGGGGTTGTGGCTCAGCAGTTGAGTGCTTGCCTCGCATGTGTGAAGCACTGGCTTTGATCCTCAGAACCACATAAAATAAAGATATTGTGTTCATCTACAACTAAAAAAATATTTTTAAAAAAACTAGAAATAAACCAAAATGACCGAAAAACAAATTATATCGCAATAATAGCCTTGAACATTAATGGCCTAAACTCATCAATCAAAAGACATAGATTGGCAGATTGGATTAAAAAACAAGATCCAACAATATGCAGTCTTCAAGAGACACCTCAAAGGCAAAGACAACCATAGACTGAAGATGAAAGGAGGGAAAAAACATATCACTCACATGGATTGTATAAATAAGCAAGGGTTTTTATTGTCTAAAATAGACCAAGTTATGTAAGCTATATAGTTGTAATTATACAATTGTAATATTACCTTAATACATTTTTAGCATCTGTAGAGTTGTTTTGATAGCTTCCTTTCCACTGATATTTTTTCTTGCTTTTTTCTTGATTAGACTTGTTAGAATTTTATCAACTTTTAGCTGTATTATTTCTTTTATATTTCTCATATTTCTGCCCCTACTCTTATTTTTTCCTTCCTACTACCTAATTTGAACATAATTTGATTGTTAATCTAGCTTCTTTCTGTTACAAATACTTTTAAGTTACAAGTGTGCATTTGAGTACTATTTCATCCTAGAGATTCTGATATTTTAAGCTTTTATTATCACTCAGTTCAAAGCACTTTTTATTTATTTTTCATGTGCTTTCTTCTTTGATCTGAGAGATACTTATAAGTGTGCCATTTAATTTTTTTTTAATATTTATTTTTTAGTTGTAGCTAGATAGAATATCTTTATTTTATTTTTATGTGGTGCTGAGGATCGAACCCAGTGCCTCATGCATGCTAGGCGAGCACGCTACCACTGCGCCACAATCCAGCCCTGCCATTTAATTTTGAAGTAGTTGAGATATGGGGTTCTATATATCTTAAGGTGATTGATTTCTAATGTAATAAATCATATAGGACACATAGTCTGCAAGATTTCAAAAAGAAAGTAAGAAAGAAAGAAAAAACAAACCAGAGGTAGAAAAAAAACACCATACCTAAAAAGGAATAAGGATAAGAATTATATTGGACTTCTCTTCAGAAACTATGCAAGCAAAAGAAAGTGGAGAAAAATACTTTAAGTATTGAGAGAAAAACCTCACCAATCAAGAATTTTGTACCAGCAGAATTATCCTTCAAAAGTAAAAAGGAAATAAAGACTTTCTCAGACAAACAAAACTGGAAGGAGTGTGTGGCCAGTAGACCTGCCTTGGTGAGGAAAGGCTATGTGTACCTGTGCATTAGTATGAATGTAAGAAATGCTAAATTTCTTTAAAGAGAAAAAAAATGTTATGGATCAGAAACTCAGATAAACGTAATGAAAAGAAGAACATCAGAAAATATCACATATTAAGGTAAAACAAAATTTTTAATTTTTATTATTCTTTTTCTTCTTTTTTTTTTTGGTACCAAGGATTGAACCCAGGGGCACTAACCACTGAGCCACATCTCCAGCCCTTTTAAAAAATATGTTATTTAGAAAACAAGACGGGCGCGGTGGCTCAAGCCTGTAATCCCAGCACTTAGTGAGGCTGAGACAGGAGAATCGCGAGTTCAAAGCCAGCCTCAGCAAGTTGCTAAGCAACTCAGTGAGACCCTAAGCAACTCAGTGAGACCCTGTCTCTACATAAAACACAAAATAGGGCTGGAGATGTGGCTCAGTGGTCGAGTACTCCTGAGTTCAATCCTCAGTACCAAAAAAAAAAAAAAATGTTATTTAGAAAACAAAATATTAGGTCTCACTAAGTTGCTGAGGGCCTAGCTAAGTTGGATTTAAACTTGCAATCCTCCTGCCCCAGCTTCCTAAATTGCTGGGATTACAGCCATGTGCTACCATGCCCAGCAAATTTTTATTATTCTTAAAAACTGATATAATAGATAACAATTTATTAAAAGTAATAAGAGCAACAATGTATCCTCAATAAGATATTAGCAAATCAAATTCAAGAATGTATAAAAATAATTATATGCTGGTTGCAGTGGGTACATGCCTGTAATCCTAACTACCTGGGAGGCTAAGGCAGGAAGATGACAAATTCAAGGCCTGCCTGGGCAACTAGGGGAGACCCTATCTAAAAAAATCAGAAATTTAAAAAAAGGGCTGGGTATGCAGCTCAGTGGTAGATCATCAGCCTAGCATCCATGAGGCCTGGGTCCAATCCCTAATATGGAAAAAAAAAAAATACACAACATGACCAAAGTATAACTCCTCTCTGAAATACATGCTCAATTTTTCTATAAATCTATAACTGTTCTAAAACATAGTCTATTAAAAGTCAGAGATGCTTATTCAGATTATACATATATTGATAACCCTCTATTTTTCATCTATCACTAATTACTAGATCACTGACAGTAAGAGTTACTTATACAATATCAAGTGTCCTATTCTTTGGTAATTGAATCCTGAGTTAGTCTGGGTAACAATATATCCAACAAAAACAACTTATTTTCTAGCCTTTCTTGCATCTAGAGATGGCCAAAGAAATGCAAACAGAGGTTAGCAGGTTCCAGGAAGATTCTATTAGAAGGATTAAGAAGGTTAGAATGTGGCCTTTCCCCTCCTGCAACTTTTTGCCAGGAACATGAATGTGCAGGCTGGAACTCAAGCAGTATCTTGGACCATGAGACAAACTTGTAGATGGAAGGCACATATTAAAGAAGGTAAAGCAAAAAGACAGGTTAAGCCTAGATACCTGATAACATAGTCCACTTCTGGACATCTTTTATATGAAAGAGAAATAAGCACACATCTTGGTTAAGCCATCATCACGAGATACATCTGTTATTAGCAGATGAACACAATGTTTAACTGATACAGATGTGTGTGAGACAAAGTCTCAAATCACCTTAACTCCAACATAAGTAAAATCAACACAAGTAACTGTCTTCCCACCTATGATCTTTCTCTTCCTACCTGACAACTGCAGGAGGATCAAGGTAACAGCGACTTTCCAAGTCCCAAATAATCCTTTTCTTTGCATACTCTGCTTGGTTCCTAAATTCTCTGTCCTGTAAAATAATAAGATGAATTTTATTCCATATGCACCATATTTTCATACTACTCAATCTGTGGGGCATTCTTGTAATGGATTTGATTGCAATATTTTATTACTACCACTCTAACTACTATGAAGTATGACCACTATTACAGCTACTACCACCACCTTAAATTGTTCAGGTATTTTACTAATAGAGAAGGTAAGATATATTACTTACAAAATCTATACATTAATCCAGTACTAAGTGCAAAATATTCATTCACATCACCTCAATTAGTGATTCTCAAGCAGGGACGTATATTAAAATCCTGTGGAGCTTTTTTGTTTTTCTTTTTGTGGTATTGGGGATTGAACCCAGAGGCACTTAACCACTGAGCCACATTTCTAGTCATTTTTCTGTTTTATTTAGAGACAAGGTCTCGCTGAGTTGCTTAGGGCCATGCTAAGTTGCTGAAGCTGGCCTCAAGCTTGCAATCCTCCTGCCTCAGCCTCCCATGTCACTGGGATTATAGGCTGTGCCACTGCACCTGGTTTAAAAGTAAATTCTTGTATAATTCCTCTGGTTTCAGGCTTGGCCATTGCCATTGTTTTAAAGCTTTCCAAGTAACTCTAATGTGCAGCCAGGGTTGAAAACTAATGATCTAAACTAAAACATAATATAAAATGTAAATATCTAAAATATTAGAGGGCTGGGGTTGCAGCTCAGTGGTAGAGTGCTTGCCTAGCACATATAAAGCTCTAGGTTCAACTCTCAGCACTACATATAAATAAATTAATAAAATAAACGTCCATCAACATCTAAAAGTTTTTTTTTAAATAAACAAAATAAAATAAAATAGTAGAGCTGATCTAAACTAGGTGCAGTGGCACACACCTCTAATCCCAGAGGCTCAGGGGGCTGAGGTAGGAGGACCATGAGTTCAAAGCTAGCTTCAGCAACTTAGTGAGACCCTGTCTCTAAATAAAATACAAAAAAGGTCTGGGGATGTGGCTCAATGGTTGCTTGTCCCTGTGTTAAATCCCTGGTACCAAATAAATAAATAAATAAATAGATAAATAAATAAAAACAAAATAATAGAGCTGATCTAAATTAAAATATAAATCTAAGGAAAGTATAAACTTTCACCTACCACAATGATGAGAAAAGATACCACACAATATTTTTAAAACACTGCTACTTTTATCAGTACTGTTGTGAATATTTACAGTCAGATAATAAAAATAATTTCAACCATCCTCATTTTATAACTTATACTATTGAATATTTCCCCTAATGATTATCAGCTAGTAAAAGAAACATTTGAAAGTGTGTTTAGAACATTTTCTATGCCCCTGAGAAATGTGTTGTAATAAAATAGATTTTAAAAGAACAATTTCAAAAACCTAATAATTCACTAATAAGAAACTAAATAAATTAAACTATGTCCAAACAATGTCATAACATATTGCCAAGTACATAAAAGAAAGAAAATAATGAAATGCTCTTTGTGACATGAAAAAATGTCCAAGGTATACTACAATGTGAAACAAAGGGAGCTGCATAATGGTGTGTGTAACTGTGTACACCTTTACACTTGTGTAAACAAATGATGGGGGAGCACAGGTATGTGTATACAGTGTGTGGGTGTGTATGAAGTACACGTGAACACTCCCACTGTTCTGAATATGACTAGGCACTTCCTAGGCCCAGTTTAAAAAACAGAAACATTTCATATCCTAAAAAAAAACAGCAGTATCTTCCTGATTCTAGTTCTGAAAATAGTAAGACTATGAATACTTCCAGTGAATTTGGATTCACTAAAGAAAAACAATTTCATCCCTTTCACTGTGCTAATCTCTGAAGATGTTTCATGAACACTGTAAATCTGATAAATGGTGAAAACACCGGAGTTTTTAATCATGAACAGAATGTAACTGTGGTGACCCTGGTACTTTTGTGATGTTCCCTTTTACGTATTTATTATTTTTTGTCTGGTAAGCTAGCCCTTCTGAAATCTGACTCCCTTTTACTCTATGTAAGGAAAGTTTTCCCTTAATTTTCTAAATGCTTCTGTCTTTTAATCTTCCTTTAACCTTTATATATTTGCTTTTTCTTTTTTTAAATTTTTTTTAGTAGTTGATTGATTTTTATTTATATATGGTGCTGAGGTTCGAACCCAGTGCCTCATGCATGCCAGGCAAGCGCTCTACCACTGAGCTACAGCCCCAGCCCCTATATTTGCTTTTATATGTATAAAAAGTATCTAGAAAGAAACACAAGAAACTGTAACAGAGGTGACTAGGTAATGGGATAGGAGAAGGGTTTGGGAGAAGAGATAGACTAGAAAACAGATTTTCACTGTATATTGCTGAATTTTTTATTTTAAACTATTACTGAATTATTACCTATTTGAAAAATAAAGAGTAAATTTGACATAAATTACTTTACTTGCTAGATTTAAGAACTCAACTGGGCACAGTCATCTGTGATCTCAGCTACTTGAAGGCTGAGGCAGGAGAATTACAAGTCAGGACCAGCCTGAGCAACTTATTGAGACCCTGTCTCAAAATAAAACAAAACAAAAAAAGGGCTGGGGATGTAGCTCACTGGTAGAGTGCCCTGGCTTCAATCACCAGTACTCCCTCCCTCCCCACACACAAATTTTTTTTTTTAATATTTTATTTAGTTATAGATGAACACAATACCTTTATTTATTTTATGTGGTGCTGACGA
The DNA here is from genome assembly GCA_004024805.1 of Geosciurus inauris. Taxonomy (NCBI): domain Eukaryota; kingdom Metazoa; phylum Chordata; class Mammalia; order Rodentia; family Sciuridae; genus Geosciurus; species Geosciurus inauris. The sequence continues at coordinate 14,010 of PVHX01015314.1, forward strand.
TCGAACCCAGTGCCTCACACATACGAGGCAAGCGCTCTACCACTGAGCCACAACCCCAGCACCCCCCCACACAAATGTTAAAGAGACATTCCCATCAGAATTAGATGGTTAAGTGTTTTTCTGTTTTTTGGTTTTTTTGGTACTGGGGCTTGAACTCAGGGACACTCGATTACTGAGCCACATCCTCAGCCCTATTTTGTGTTTTATGCAGAGACAGGGTCTCACTGAGTTGCTTAGCGCCTCGCCGTTGCTGAGGCTGGCTTTGAACTTGAAATTCTCCGGTCTCAGCCTTCCCAAGTGCTGGGATTACAGGTATGTGCCAATGTGCCCAGCTTGGTTAAGTGTTTTATTTGGATATATAATTGTTTTATTTTGATAAGTGACACATGCATATTAATTAGTGATTCACAAAACACACTGAATTTATCACAAAAAAACTGTTCACTCTCACCTCAGGGTGGTTGAGTTCTCCTTCTTCTTCCTCATAGGGACCACCAACAATGTATGCATCAGGAATATTATTAGCTCCTGGAGCCAGAATGTTGGCAATAGGCCATTTTTTGGGTCGGGGAAAAGGTTCTCTTTCCCCTCCAAGCTTCAATGTTCCATTCTTGAATAAAATGGGATAGTCCTTCTACAGAGTAAATACAACAATGAGAAAAAAGTATAAAGGATTTTGGAAAGGACAAAATGACTACAGAAATGTCTATTACAAAACATCTTTTCATGATTAACTGATTCTGTATAGAGAGGTCTGTGCCCTTCATTATCTTTATGCCCTTTTACAACTCTGTACTTTTTATAAACTGTTGATAATGCAAATTATTTTTGTCCATAGTTATGCAAATATGTTTTGCCTAGTGGCAATGTAATTGGTTAATACTCTAGAGCTAATAAATTTGAATTATTAGAAAAGTTATTTCAGCATTTCTGATTCTTACTTATAAGTCACTTTTTCAGATTCACCTTTAATGTGGTTCACATTTTACTGATTCCCTTACTAATTAGTTAAATAAAATCTTTGATAAAACTGTCATTTTGTATATATGAGTCAGTTATATTTGTTTAAAGATCATCCTTTGAAAAAACAAACTAAAATCTGATAATTTTTATAGGTATTTTCATATCCTTTAATTTATCTAAAACATATTTGCAATGGAAATTAGTAAAAGATAAGGTTAGGGGCTGGGATTGTGGCTCAGTGGTAGAACGCTTGCCTCACATGCGTGAGGCACTGGGTTCAATCCTTACCACCACATAAAAATAGATATTGTGTCCATCTACAATTTTAAAAAAGATAAGACTAGGCAATTTATAGAAGAGCAAATTGAAAAATCCAACATTTAAAAATAAACAAGCAGCTGGGCATGGTGGCACACGCCTATAATTCCAGCACTTAGGGAGGCTGAGACAGAATTGCAAGTTCAAAGCCAGCCTCAGCAACAGCTAGGCACTAAGCAACTCAGTAAGACCCTGTTTCTATATAAAACACAAAATAGGGCTGGGGATGTGACTCAGTGGTTGAGTACCCCTGAGTTCAATCCCCTGTACCAAAAAGAAAAAAAAAACAATAAACAAGTTATGTATAATTAATAATCAATGAAGCTAGGTATAGTGGCACACACCTGTAATTCCAGTGACTCTGAAGGCTGAAGTGGAAGGATCACAAGTTCAAGGCCAGTCTCAGCAATTTAGCAAGGCCCTAAACAACTTAGTGCTAAAGACCCTATCTCAAAACAAAAAAATAAAAAGGGCTGAGGATGTAGCTCAGTGCCCCTGCATTCAATACCCAGTATCAAAAATTAATTAACTGTTCAGTGAAATGCATGTTAAAGCAATGAGATACCACAGATTGACAAAATCAGAAATATCTGATTTTCAGACAAAAGTCTGAAAATATCAAGTGTTGATGATATTGTGAATGGAAATAGTATTATATACTGTTGGTGAGGAGTGTAAATTAGTACAACTAATGGAAAACAATTTTGCAGCCTCTAATAAATTTAAAATCTACATATGAGAAATTCAACAATTGTATTTCTTTGGGTTAAACTTAAAAACCTTTTATAAAAATCTGGCACTTACAGAATAGCAGGATAAGGGCCTCTGAAAATCTGTTCCTCTATAATAACAATAATGGTGACAAAAATTGTCAAAATTAAGGGTGCCAAATGGTGATGGGAAAACTGGATAGCTACATGTAAAAGAATGTTGGACTGTTAGCTAACACCATATACAAAAACTAACTCATATCCAGTTGTTCTTACATCTAGAAATTTGGCTTAATAAAATAACCTGGAATTAAGAGAAAGCTCTGTATAATAAAATAATTGTATAAAATCCACAAAATACATGCATAATAATACTCCATACAGAAACACATACCAAAAATTTTAAATATCTTACATATGTTCTACCATAAATATATGCTATTAATATAAATTATATATATAATGACCATGTAAATTATAAATATAAAAATATGTATATAAGCAGAAATAATCTTTATTAAGCCTAAAATAAATCTCAGCAATTAACAAAGTAATGTTTTGAATAAAAGCTTAGCTGATGTGGAATCTTAGCCATATGAGTATACACATATTTGATGGTATATAAACATCTGGTGGTAGGGCTTTACCTCTCCAAGTGATGGAACCTGCAGACCAACCATGTAGTTCTGCTGAGTCCCTGCTGAAACGAAGGATTCAGGAACAGAATAGGCACCCTCCAACGTGACCTTCAGTAGATTGCTCCCCAAGACCTGTGCTGCAGTCAGTAAGGGTTCTGCCACAAATACTTTAACTTCAAGACTGCACTGCTATAAAAGAATAAAATTAGGGCTGGGTTTGCAGCTCAGTGATAGAGGGCTTGCCTAGAATGCATGAGGTCCTGGGTTTGACCCCAGTACCAATAAAAAAAATAAAAAAGAATAAAATTATGTAGCATTTTAAAAATTGCCATTGGCTTTCCTTTTTTCCTTATTACCTCATATCACTGTTCAAGAAAAGAAGGAAAGAAGGTTATAGCACTAGGGATATAAAGATGAAGACAGGGTTTCTTTCATTATGAAACCCATAGTTAAGAGACCTGTACAAAATGCTGTAGTTGAGAAGCACCAAGGAAGATGTAAATAATTAGTGAATGAGCTAGAGAGAAATAAGAGATGACATCTTAGTTGAAACTTTTTCTTTTAACTCTTTTTAAAATTTTTAATTATAGATGGACACAATATTTTTATTTTTATTTTTATTTTTGAGGGACTACTAGGGATTGAACTCAGGGGCACTCAACCACTAAGCCACATCCCCAGCCCTATTTGTATTTTATTTAGAGCCAGGGTCTCACTGAGTTGCTTAGTGCCTCACTTTTTGCTGAGGCTGGCTTTGAACTTGTGATCCTCCTGCCTCAGCCTCCCAAGCAGCTGGGATTACAGGCATGCACCACCATGCCCAGCTACCTTTATTTTTATTTATTTATTTTTATGTGGTGCTGAGGATCGAACCCAGGGCTTCACATGTGCTAGACAAGTGCTCAACCAATAGGCTGTACCCGCAGCCCCCCTGAGTTGATTTTTACAAGATGAATACAAGTTTGTAACCTAGATAAGCAAGGATGTAAAAATAAAGTAATTTTGGATCAAAAGAAGAGTTGATGCAAAGGGGACTAAAACAGTATGGTGTATTCCATTCATGTGTGTGGGAAGTAGTTCAGGATTTAGAAAATAAAATACAAGGAGTGCTGGGAGATAAGGTTTAAGTAGTGGGAAGTTCCCATTACAAAGGATATGGTATGCCTGCTAAGGAATCTGGATCTAAACCTGTACAGTTTATTTTTTTTTTATAGCTTTATTTTATTTTTATGTGGTGCTGAGGATCGAACCCAGTGCCTCCCGCGTGCTAGGCGAGCACGCTACCACTGCGCCATAACCCCAACCCCTAAACCTGTACAGTTTAGACTGTACACACTATATACATTGGTGAAGCCATGAACCACTCCACATTCTAAGTAGGGGAATAGATGTGATCAAATTCATTGTGTGTGTGTGCATGTGTGTGTGTGTGTGTGTTACTGGGGATTAAACCAAGGACCTTGTACATGCTAGGCAAGTGCTCTACCACTTGGCAAAATGCCTAGTCCCCATCAAATTCACTTTTTTTTTTTTTAAATATTTTTTTAGTTGTAGATGGGCACAATGTCTTTATTTTTTTATTGCTTTGTATGTGGTGCTGAGGATCGAACCCAGGGCCCCATGCATGCGAGACAAGCGCTCTACCGCTGAGCTACAATCCCAGCCCCTCAAATTCACTTTTAAGTCACAGTGCAAGCAGTGGGAAGGGTGAACTGGAAAGAGGAAAAGGCAAATACAAGATTATTTGTAATGATCCAGGTAAAAGTTGATGGAGCAATCACAAGTAGGAGTAATGCCAGGAAGAGTATGAAAAAATTTAGGAGATAGAAAAGGCTGGATTTGGTGAAAGGTGAATTTGGAGACTGGTTGAGGTTAGGATCTGAGGGAGCAGTCATGGATGTGACTTAGGTTCTGAGTACTCTGATTTCATGGTTGGGTGATGCCACCAGCCAAAATAACTAAGATAAAAGGAAGAGTAGGTTTTAGGGAACATGCTGACTTTAGATTTGGAATGTTGAACTTTAGGTGCCTATGGGGTAACATTATAGAGAAATATAGCAGGTGGATATAATGTCTGACATTCTAGAATTCGGGACAGGGATCTGAGCTACAACTGCTGAATTAGAAGTCTTTAGCCAGAGGCAAGCTACATGTCTTTAAGCATGCTATGTGCTTTCATATACTATTTGATTCATCAGCACACAGCTCAAGAAGAATTTCCATGGTTAAGCCTTCCTTATGTCTACTCCTGGGCAAAGCCAACAATATCTGCTCTGTGCCCACATGCCCCATCACCACCATTTCATCACACTGGGTTATAATCCATCATATGTAGATTGTGAGCTCTTAGAAGGTAGAACTCTGCCTTACTCATCTGTTTTCTAGAACCTAGAATTTTCTATGCTAGAATTTTGTGCTATGAAAAAGAAAAGATGCCCAATGAATTGGACTCAACTGAATTGGACCTTATAAGCAGAAAGACTCATTAGATTGAGTGGAAGGCTAAAATGTTAAGATTTAAAACTGATTACCTTAGAGCCTGGTCGAGGGGTTTCTAAGGGTGAGCCCTGTATAGGGTGCAAAGGAACCATCATTTCAAATGAACTCTCTCCTGTGAAAAGAAGACAAGTCAAGGCAAAGAAAGAAGGGTTAAGTTAGTATTGCAGACAGACATAAATATGCTCAAATTTTTCTCAAATCTTTCAAATTCATTTAGGCTGAGTTTTACACTTCTTTGGAGCTAAATTTTATGTACTTTGCTATTTCTGCTTTTGGGAAAATCACATATCTGACCTTCCAGCAAGGGAAGAAGGTCCACCACAGCTTGACCAAGTATTAAGTTCTTTTCATCTTTCTGTTTCTTTTCCTTTTGTAAAACTTCAGTCACAGTTACTAGAAAATCAAAGCAAATAAAATGAGAACAACTGTAACTCATCCATCAGATAACCAAAGTAAAGTAAATAAATTTAAGTTAAGAAAAATGAACTTGGGCTGAGAATATAGCTTAGTTGCAGAAAACTTGCCCAGCATGAGCAGGCCCTGGGATGCATCCCAGCACAGAAAAAACAAAAACAAACAAACAAAAATCTTGAAACCCAAGAAAGCACCAACATCAGTGACTTCTAATGCAAAGTACTAAACAAACTCAGTAATTTTTTAGTTTTTTGCCTGCAATTTATAATAAGAAATGGATTTTATAACATAATCATGTACACACATATGCATAAAAGTAACTGATACATATGAATATCTGATACCAAAGTTTCTTACAATATTAACCCTTACCAACTCAAAAGCCTTAAGTGTTTTCTTTCTGATAAAAGATCAGTGATTATGATCCCCCTTAACTAAATTTAAAATCTGAAGTTTGAAAAACATTAGATCTTCCCATCTTGCCTAGGACAGGGTTTAGGAGGAAACCTTGACAGGATCCCTACAGCACACAAATGTACCAGAATTTTCACTAGAGCATTACTGGTGTGCTTAGCACTTAATGATGAAATTTTCAAATACACTAAAAAGTGGAATAGCATAATGAATATCCATACAACCATCACCTATATTTAGTAATTATTAGAAAGTTGTCATATTGCTTCCTCATATATGATTTTGTTTGCCAAAATACTTTCATCATATTTGCCTTGTTTGATAAAATAGTTTCAAATAAATCATAGGTGCCATGACATTTTACTCCTAAAGTATATAAAGCCTAAATATGACATTTTTTCCTACAAAACTGAAATACCTTTATCACAACTAGCAAGTATTTGATAAAAGTATTAAATATGATTCTTAAAATTCATCTAATGTCCAGTCTATATTTAGCACTTCCCAATTATCCCCAAATCTATTTTGTAACTAGTTTGTTCAAACCAGGATCCAATCAAAGTCCACATGGTTACATGTGGTTGTCAAGTTTCTTATGTTTCTTTTCATTTAAAAAATTCCTGCTTTCCACATGCGTTTCTTCTATGACATTGGTTTGTTGAGGGCACCAGGCCAATAGGTACATAGAACTTCATACTGTCTGAATTTATCATTTTTCTTCATGGTGTAATGGCACCCTCTCCTCCACAGAAAATCTTAATTAAGCTTCTCCAGAAATCTGCACCATAACTGATTTTAGGATTATCAGCAAAAGAGTCTACAAAAGACTTGAATGTAGTTAAACTTCCTATTTCCTGTTGCTCTATCTTACTAGGCTTCCAGCCTGAAAGAGATCAGCACTCCAGGTGCTGAATGCCCCTTTACTAGTTTTTTCACAAACATTTATAAGGACTATCTAGTATAATAACAATATAATATTTTATAGAAATGTGTTTGCAAATGCAAAGTGTAGTAGGAAAGACAGATTCTTTAACAAGGTCTCTGGCCTTGGGCTGAGCTTCACAGAAATGTTTACATTTCAAAGAGAAGAGAAGATGTTACTAAATGGGTTCCATGGTAATAGGGGGAGGAAAGAAAGGGAAGAAGCTCTCCTTTTCTCAGGTGCTGTCCTTGAAGGGTTAACTTACCCAGAACAGTGAAAGTAAAAGCTGCTTTTGCCTGAACATCTGCAGACTGTGGACTTCTGAGCCCTCCCCTTACACACTGGATATAAAGTTCTGAAATTGCCTGAACTCGGGGTTCAGGGGAATTAATTGATTACAGTGAGAGCTGTATCCTCTGAACCAACTGAAGTCAAATAAAACTGTTTCCTGCTGTCTTTGGTGCCTCGTCTAGTCTGTCCCTACAACAATGGTATTTGTTTCTCAATTCCTGTGTTTCCTATAAACTTAGGTTCAGCTTCAGTATTTTCCCCAAAGATTAGCTGGACAACATATTGGTTTATATAGTATGTTTTCAAACTGTAACTTTTGTAATCTGATTAAAATGGCATCTAAGCATAATTATGTTTCTCTCATTAAAGTGAGACTAAACATTTTTTCTTTTTCTTTTCTTTTTTCTTTTTTTGGTACTGGAGATTGAACTCACGGGCACTTGACCACTGAGCCACATCCTCAGCCCTATTTTGTGTCTTATGTAGAGACAGGGTCTCACTGAGTTGCTTAGCGCCTCGCCATTGCTGAGGCTGGCTTTGAACTCGCGATTCTCCTGTCTCAGCCTCCCTAAGTGCTGGGATTACAGGCTTGTGCCACCGCGCCCGGCTACATTTTTTCATTTTTAAAGACCGGTTATGTTTGCTTTTCTGTGTAGTTTTCCTGCTTTGTGCATTTTTCTATTAGATTCTTGCTGTTATTCTTATTGATATAAAGAGAAATGTGCCTTTTGTCCAGAAATTAGTTGTAAATTGTGTCCCAGATTGTGGCTTGTATTTTATAGTTACTTATGTAAACTTCATTTTCTGCCACCCTGTGGCTTCCATAGTTATGAAATACTTAAAAATGCTTTGCTGCTCTGATTATTTTAACTCCATGATTTCTTATAGTACCTACATACTTTAACTTTTTACACGTTTTATCCATCTGTAATTTATTTTGACATAATTTTGAGATTGGTTGTATTTGTTTTCCAGATAACTCTGCAGGTATCCCTGCACTGTTGATTTACTTAATCCATCTTTTTCCCCATCGGGCTGGGAATGTAGTTCAACAGTGAAGTGCTTGCCTGGCATGTGTGAGGCCTTGCACCACAAAAAGAGAGTGATAGACTGTTAGGGTAGCTGGCACAAATATCCACAAGACACACAGCTCTGAGTTCAATCAAAGGTTTATTGACAGAGAGTATCTGCCAGGCTGCCCTTCTGCAAGGCGCAGCAGACTGCTGGAAAAAACTTCTTAACTTATAGTCAAATACAATGGAGTAGTTAAAAATAACCCGGTCTGGTCCTGTGATTGTTACTTGGCATCTTTGCTGTGGTTTCGGTAGTTACGGACTCTTTTGGGGTGGACCTAACAGGAAGGTCATGCCTGGGTGGGCAGGTGCTGATTTTCAAAATGGAGTTACTTTGGCCTAAGGACCTAACACAAGCATTTTTCCCCCACTGATTTGACAAATCATCTGAGTCATATGCTAATTTACCAGAAGTACTGGTGACTACACATGGACATTCTAGTCTGTTCCAGTGAGTTGTATGACTACACAGGCCTGCTACTACAATGTTTCATTGTGGTTTTATACTATGTTTTACTATCATATAGAACAAATAACTCATTGCCCTTCTTTTCAGAATTTCCTGATCATTCTTATATTAAGAATCTTTTCCCTATAGGAACTCTAAAATTGAAAAAAAAAGGGGGTGGGGGCGCTGGTGACGTAGAGTGGTAGAATGCCTGTCTAGCATATGCAAGGCATTGGGTTCAATCCCCAGCTCTGGAAAAAAATGTTGGCAGTCTTATAAAGATCACAATAAATTTATAAACAGGGAAATGGTATCTTTATAAGGTTGAGCATTCCTGTCTAACTGTTCGAACAGTATGCCTTTCTTTTTGTTCAAATTGTTTCCTCAACAGAATTTTCTTTAGTTTGTTTGAATAAGGATCCATTTGTCCATAACATCGATTAGCTGATGTCTCTTAGTCTCTTACTCAATAAGTTCCATCTCTTTTTAGATTTTTTTCCCCATTTTCATTTTTCTAAAATGTTGTCCTTTAATCTAAGCTTTTCAAAGTAATGGCAGAATATACTTTTATAATTTCCAAAATAACATTGTACCTGTAGTTATGGTTCATTCTCTTCCTAGTATTATTTGTGTCACTTCCCTTTCCTCCCCTACCCACTCCTTCCCTCCTCCTTGTATGGTTCAATCTTCCCTAAGATTAGTCTATATGCTGGTCTTAGTTCCTTACTTGGTTATCACAGATCCTGCAATGGTTGCGGACTCATTAACCCTAGGTGATAATGTAAGTTCTGAATCTGTACTAGGCCTTCTCTGACACCACCTCAGTTGAGTGGGAGGAGCACCTTGTTAATGACAGTATGGAGTATAAGCCCAAGATCCTCAATGTGGTCTTGACCACGCATGGGGGTGAAGTGAGGGGTGGGGGAGCAGGATGGAACAGGGAGAAGACCACTACCAAAGAAGTAGTTCTGACTCCCTATTTGGTCTTCTCTGGTACCATGAGGGTACTTGGGTACCTTATTACTGCTCCGTTAGGTTGGAAGTCCAGGCTTCCCACTAAGCTTGGACTGAGAAGAAAGCCAGTTTTTTCTGTGGTATTTGTCTGAAATAAAGCAGTTACCACCTAAAAGTTATCTTACTAGGCTTCCCCTTTCCTGGTGTTTTGACTGGAGAGAGCAAAGTTTTATCCGTCTTTTAAAAAATATCTATACCCATTGATTTTTCTAGTTTGCCAACTTCTTCAGCACCAAGTCTGGGACGTATGTATTTAAGGCAAAAAGAAAATCTAAGGAATTCACCATTATGTCATTCCTCAGGTCTACCTTTCAGAGTTTCTTATGCTTGTTTTATATAAATTGTCCAATTTGAGTTGTACTTAGTGGAAGGAATAGAGAAAAATACATCTACTCCATCTTCTCAGAAGCAGCTGTTTTAAGTTCCTTTTGATTTCTAATGAACGCACTAAAGAGAATTAATATACTTCTAAGTTATTACAGTTATTATAGTTATACATTAACTATATCTCATGGGTTTTGTTTTGTGGTGCTGGGAACTGACCCTAGGCCTCCTACATGCTAAACAAGGCTCTATCACCAAATTACCACCCCTATTAACCCACAAGTTTTGACATTTGTGACTAATTCTAAATGCTTTGCAATTTTTATAATGATTTCTTCTTTGTCACATGAATTACTCATAAGTGTTTTTAAATTTCCAAGTGGATTTTTAAAATCTTTTTTGTATTGATTTCTAATTTTATTAATTGTTGTATTTTGGTCAGAAAACTTAGTCTGTTAAGATTAATCTGCTAAGGGCTGGGATTATAGCTCAGTGGTAGAGCGCTTGCCTCGCATGCGTGAGACACTGGGTTCGATCCGCAGCACCACATAAAAATAAATAAATACAGATACTGTGTCCATCTACAACTAAAAAAATATTAAAAAAAAAAGATTAATCTGCTAAGATTCTTTGGTAGTTGGTAGGATTGGATTTATGGCCTATAATGTGGTTAGTTTTTAGTATATAAATTTTCCTTGTGTGTTTTAAGAATATATATATATATATATATATATATATTTTAATTTTTTAGTTTTGGATGGACACAATACCTTTATTCTCTTTTTATGTGGTACTGAAAATAAAACCCAGTGCCTCACATGTGTTAGGCAAGCACTCTATCACTGAGCTATAACCCCAGCTCCAAAACATATTCTTTAATAGCTGGCACAAGCCTATGACTACTAATTCTGAATGAAGGTTCATTTTCTATTTTAGAGATGATGTTGAGCAGATTTATTTTTTTCCTAGACCGTTCTTTCTCAGAGTCTTAGCTTGTGGTGGGGAGGTGGTCTCAGTCTCAACTCTCCATCTATAGCAGCCCAAGATTTTTTATCCTCGTAAAAGCATTAAAACCCAAGCCCAGGGCTGGGATTGTGGCTCAGCGGTAGAGTGTCTGCCTTACATGCATGAGGCACTGGGTTCGATCCTCAGCACCATGTAAAAAATAAATAAACAAATAAAATAAAGATATTGTGTCCATCGACAACTAAAAAAAATTAAAAAAAAAATCCCAAGCCCATAGGTTTTAGAGTACTGCCCTCTCCCCCAACACCAACACCACCACCATTTATACATCAATGGCAGCTGTTCAAATTTCCTATGTCTCAATTCTTGCTTTTCTTCTGCAAACAAAGGGATTTCCCTTTCTTCCTATTTTCTCTCTTCCCATTTTTTAGGAGGGGGAACTTCAAACCCAGGGGTGCTTTACCACTGAGCTACATCCCCAGCCCTTTTTGTTTTTTTATTTTGAGAAAGGGTCTCACTAAGTTGCTAAGGCTGGCTTGAACTTGCTACCCTCCTGCCTCAGCCTCCCCAGGTGCTAGGATTACAGGAGTGGTGCCACTATGCCTAGTGCTATTGGTTGCACAAAAAGAATATTTCAGTTGTGTTTTTCCCCATCCAACATACTTGGGAAGAAGGCAATCAGGATACTCCTCCTATTTGGAGTAGCAGAGAAGCACAGAACAAAGAGGAGAGAAAAAGGTAGTTGTGAGAGAGTGTGGGTCAAATGCATATCTCCATGGGTGACTGATTTCTTAGACTCCTCCTCCAGTAATTATAAATTTGGTGGTCTGGGGTGGGGCCCTGAAGACTTGATCCCAGAGCCCCAAGTAATTCTTCTGGAAAGTAAGATACAAAACCAGAATACTGAAAATCTAGAATACTATATACATTTCCAGTTCTCACCTAAGTTTGGGGATCTTGGAATCTGGGTTTCAAAAGGCATCCCGGAGATGTGCCATTAAAAAAATTACAAAATGAGGGCTGGGGTTGTGGCTCAGTGGTAGTGTGCTTGTCAAGCACATGTGAGGCACTGGGTTCGATCTTCAGCACCACATAATAGGTAAATAAAATAAAGGTATTGTGTACCTCTATAACTAAAAATATTTTTTAAAATTACAGAATGAAGGATCAAGAGTACAGATTAAAACAGAATAACAAAAAAGTTTTAGACTAGCATGCACATACATTACAAAAGGGACAATACTGCATATGTTGAAATCATAAAGGTAAAGATATATTAACCATCCATCACTCTATTTCATTCCTTGAACAAATACTTTTTAAGCCCCTGCTATGTCCTAGATATTTCTAGGCACTATAAAGTCTAAAAATAATAAGAGTTCAATCTTTACTTTGAAAGCACCTCCTCTAGCAAGAAAGGCAAATGAATAATGCCCACACTGTATGGTAAGTATACAAAAGAACAGATATAGGTGCCTTATAAAATATAGGATGCCCAGTTCAATTTGAATTTCAAATAAACAATGAATAATTTGTAAGTGTATGTCCCATATTTTGCTTTTTTTTCATTTTTTCTAAATCTGGCAACCTTAAATATAGGAATACAAAGGAGAAGGAATCCCAACTCTGTATACAAGATAAAGGCCAAAACATTGTCAAGTGTCAAAGGTTTTGGATTAAAACTGATTAAATCAGTAGGTCCAGGTGACTGCTGCCAGAGTCCGACAGGACTCAAGTATGCTTCATTATTCTTTTTTTTTTAAATATTTTTTTAGTTACCAATGGATCTTTGGTTTATTTATTTATATGTGGTGCTGAGAATCGAACCCAGTGCCTCACACATGCGAGGCAAGTACTCTACCACTGAGTCACAACCCCAACCCCTCGTTACTCTTAAGAGTCAGAGGATAAGGCATATTCAACTGTCATCTACTAGGTGTCTTAGAATCTCCTCATACAATACTCATATAACTAACATTTTTAGAATCATAAGGACTTACAGAATACAGGATTGTGAGCGAGGTCATTTAAAGTGATTCCTCCTTCAGGATTGAACTCAAAACTGCTAGTGAAGTTGTATTTTGCAGTTCCCTCTGAAGAGACAGTAATTTTTGCAGAGTCTCCCAGAGCTACCTGATTGAATTCTGCACGAACAAAAGTAACCGGAGTATCTCCTTTGTAACCTTTCTGTTGGCAGAAACATATCACTTTACAATTCAACTCAAATAGAGACATTTCCTACACATCTGACAACCCATTTTGACTTGGGATAAATGGCATTTTATTTTCTTCTTCTTTTTTTCCCTAACAACTAGAAAGTAGAAAATCATTAAATAAATTTATTTATAGCTAAATGCAACATTCCATTCAAATACCATTATATTTAAATTTTGAAAATAACATTTATTGTGTTTTGTCTGACTTTAAAAGTATATTGTGGAGGGCTGGGGTTGTAGCTCAGCGGTAGAGCGCTTGCCTCGCATGCGTGAGGCCCTGGGTTCGATCCTCAGCACCACATACAAAGCAATAAAATAAAGACATTGTGTCCATCTACAACTAAAAAAATATTTAAAAAAAAAAAAAAAGTATATTGTGGAGGGCTGGCAATGTTGCTTAGTGGTAGAGCACTTGCCTAGTGTATAGAAGACCTGAGCTCAATCCCTAACACCAACAAAAAAAACAGCGTGTTGTGGAACATTTGAAAAAATGAGAAAATCATACAGGAAAATGGATTACCTGTAATCTTACTCTAACATGTAAGCATTATTAATATGTTAGTATATTTTAGTATTTTGCTGTGATTACATAGTTTTATATACACATTTTAAAACAAGTGGAGTTCACTAATTATATCCTCTTTTGGAACAAGCTTTTTGAAGTTCATAATCCTGAATATTCTTCATTATTCTCTTAATTTTGTTTTCAGTACTGGGAACCAAACCCATGGTCCCACAAATGCTAGGCAAATGCTCTACCATTGAGTTATATCCCAAACTTGTTTTTAAAATCTTAATGTTGAGACAGGGTCTCACTAAATTGCTCAGGCTGGCCTCCAATTTGCAATTCTCCTGCCTCAGTCTCCCAAGTGGCTGGGATTATAGGTGTGAGCCCCCTGGCCCAGCCTATTCTCCTAATTTTAAAGTTACTATAATTTTATTATTTAAATTCACCAAGTGAAATTAATCACAAAGGAAACTCAGAATTCAGATCCTTCTCAAAAGAAAATGGAAAATTATGTATGAACTGCTGTCTACAAAAACTAAAACTACTTCTTATTTCAACTCTGATAAATTCAGTACTCAAATTGCCAGGTATTTTAGACACATAATAATGTGACTTGCTGATTAGAGGTCAACAACAAGAAACACTGAGGATGAAATTGCTATGCAAAGGCAGGAAGTTGGGGTAGAAAATGATGCAAAACTCCATTCCTCCCCTGATGTTCCCCAACTTGGAACTTTGCAGATTTCCAAAAGTAACTTTACCAAGTCGTATCCATCTGTTACAGTGATCTGCACCAGTCTGCCTACTGATGTCACCTGTTCCATATCAGTGACTGGGCAAAGTTCTTCTGTTCTTCTTTGGTCTCTGTAAAGAAAATAAATGAAACTGTCCCCTTGTTATGTCATAACCTGTGCCAGGGGAGAACCTAAGAATATGCCATAGTCGGGCTGGGATTGTAGCTCAGCGGTGGAGCGCTTGCCTCGCATGCGTGAGGCCCTGGGTTCGATCCTCAGCACCACATACAAAGCAATAAAATAAAGACATTGTGTCCATCTACACCTAAAACATATTTCAAAAAAAGAATATGCCATAGTCCAGCCTTGTTTCTTCCCCTTTCTAATTTTCAAGGCTGAATAGAAGTGCTTCAGGAAAGCTGGTCACAAGCTTAATTCCACTGGTTGGTGCTAAAAAGATTCTTTATACATGCAACTAATCTATGAAATACAAATTATTGCAAAACAGAGTAGGAACACTATCTCCCCATTTCCCATATTCTTCATAATGTTCTTTGGTAATTTTTTTTCAATCTGCAAAGCCACCTCAAAGATTATTTCTGTTTTACAAAAATATACTTTGAGAGCAAGAAATATGCCTTGCCATAAAATGACAGTCCATTGGAAAAGATCCTAATATGTCTCTAGTCAGGTATATTTTCTAATTATTTTACAATACTAAGGGTACAATTTCAAAAGCATATTATATATAGTTTTTTTTAAGGTCATGTTTTCTAATGCAATTCAAAGAGGAATTTATTTACGCAATTCAAATATTTACTAAGGACATACTATGCCAAATTTATCTAGGGTGGATGATAAAAACAATATATGACCCCTTGCAGTCTTTGGATGTTACAATTATTCTGTGTTTTCCTAGCTACTCCTTCATTTTTCCAGTTGCCTAGTTTCAAACCACTTGTTCAAAATCATGTCTCTGGGCTCTTTCAGCGCCTAAGTAGCACTGACAATTTCCTTATTAAGCGTACATTTAAAATGTCATTTCATATTAGTCCCTTTCTTTCCTTTATAATAGTACCATAGGAATTAGGACTAACTTTCTCTTCTGCTAGACAGTAACAAAAGCCTCTTCACTGTTGTCTCTGACTCCAGTTTTCTTTATTCTAATCTATCCCACTTCTGTCAAAATCATTCTTTGAGCAAACATTTGTTACAGTAGGCACAGTAATACATGTTGAAAATACAAGAGATAAAAGATGTAAGCTCCTTAACCTCAAGGAATTTAAGATCTAGCAAGGAGGAGAGACAAAAATAGGCTAAGAGTTATAGTCTGTGGTGAATGCTCTAATAATAGAAAAGTAGGGAAGGGGGCATAGGTGGAGAAAGGAGGGAGGAAATTAACTGTATTGGGGGGGGTATTGGGGGCTGAACCCAGGGGCACTTAGCCACTAAGCCACATTCCCAGCTCTTCTTTTTTTTTTTTTTTTAAATATTTTTTTAGTTGTAGATGGACACAATGTCTTTATTTTATTGCTTTATACGTGGTGCTGAGGATCGAACCCAGGGCCCCACGCATGCGAGGCAAGCGCTCTACCGCTGAGCTACAATCCCAGCCCCCCCAGCTCTTCTTATTTGTTATTTTGAGACAGGGTCTTGCTAAGCTGCTTAGGACCTTACTTAGTTGACGAGGCTGGCTTTATGATTCTCCTGCCTCAGCCTCCCGAGATGCTGGGATTACAGGTGTGCACCATGGTGCCCAGTGGAAATTAACTTTTTTTGATTATGGCCTACTATATGCCAAATGTGCCAAGAGACTGACATATGTTATCTTATACATATCCATTCTTCCAAGTGACTCTTAAATTGCCATTTTAGAGAACAAGAAACTGAGCCCATCATACAGTAAGAAAATGCTGAAGCTGGGATCTAGCTGGATTGAAAAGTATATGTGTGGGTGTGCATGCCAGGAAAATCTCCTTGTAGGAGGTGACCTGGAACTAAAAGAACAGACAAAAATGAAGGATGTTCCAGGCAAAAAGAAAAGACTAAAAGGTTCAGAGGCAAAGAAAAAAAAAAGTAGCTCAGTATGCTTGCACCACAGTATAATAATACAGAGAAAAATGAGATCAAAGAGATAAGCAGAGCTGGATGTAGTGGTGCACACCTGTAATCTCAGGAGCTGGTGAGATTGAGGCAGGAGGATCAAGAGTTCAAAGCCAGACTCAACAACAGTGAGGTGCTAAGCAACTCAGCCAGACTCTTTCTCTAAATAAAATACAAAATAGGGCTGGGATGTGGCTCAGTGGTTGAGTGCCCCTCAGTTCAATCCTGGTACTCCCTCCCCCACAAAAATGACAAGCAGATAAATACCACATTAAAGCACAGATCTAATCATATCACTTATATCCTCTCATCTACCAAATTAACATTATATTCAAGGCCCTCTAGGCTCCAGCTATGCCAAAGTCCCCTCACCTAGCCTATGCTCTGGTCTAGTATTTCTCAAAGATTACCTGCACTTAGTCTCTTTGTACCTTTGCCTTTTTTCTTCCTCCTGGAATGACCACTCTTTTCCTTCATTTCATCTCTATATCCACAAAAAACAACTCAAATGCCTCCTACACTAACATTTCCCAGTCAGAGGCATTTGCCTTCTTGATGAACTCTTTCACACTTTATAAATTTCTTGTGACGTATCACAAGCTGTCTTGTTTATGAGGACTGGGGCCTCACATATGCTAGGCAAGCACTACCACTGAGCTACAACCTCCACCCCAGGACCGGAGATGTAAAAGAGCTTTCCAACTTAATAATTACATGACTCTGGACAAATGCCTAAATGTCTTACTCTCAGTTTCTGTAAAATGGATAACCTTCTATTTGTTTCACATTTGTTGTGAATACTCCGTAAAACAGAACTGTTGAAGCTATGAAGCACTGCATGAATAGCATCATTGATAGGCCCACCTTTTTTTGAAAGCTTGAAGACAAATAACCTTAGTTATATTCAGAACCCCTGAGTGCCTGGCAACATGTCTGTTGCACAAGATATCTTTCGTGGCATATTTGAATACTGTTGTTTTGGGGGGGGAGGGGAAGGCGCGGGTATCAGTGATTAAAGTCAGTAGCACTCAACCACTGAGCCACATCCCCAGCCCTATTTTGTGTTTTATGTAGAAACAGGGTCTTACTGGGTTGCTTAGCGCCTCACCGTTGCTGAGGCTGGCTTTGAACTTGTGATCCTCCTGTCTCAGCCTCCCTAAGTGCTGGGATCACAGGCGTGCACCACCATGCCCGGTGGCATATCTGAATAATGAATGCAAGAAATCGGACTAATTACAAGTTGTGGTCCAGTGAAGTAGGCAGAGGCTCTCGTTGCCTCCCCCCCCCCGCCCCCAAATCACACATTTTTTTGTCATTTGATCAGAAGCTGTAAGGCAAGGCTTGAATTAGAAACAGCTTAGACGAAGGAAGCGATGGGAGTGGGTCTGGTCTGGGAACCCGCGCAAATGCAGTTTGCACTGAGCGTGAATCTCCAGCAAAGCTGAAACAGGCTCTTCTACCGCCCCCAGGTGGGGGTGCTGCGCTGACGCGAAAGTCGGTTCTTGTGGGGTCGGTGGGATTTTGGTGTGT
The DNA here is from genome assembly GCA_004024805.1 of Geosciurus inauris. Classification (NCBI taxonomy): domain Eukaryota; kingdom Metazoa; phylum Chordata; class Mammalia; order Rodentia; family Sciuridae; genus Geosciurus; species Geosciurus inauris. Next base: position 32,095 of record PVHX01015314.1, read on the forward strand.
GCCGAATTTTAAGCCTGGCCTTAGCTGTGAGAGAAAATTGGGGTGACCGGGTGTAGTGTGGCCGCACGGCCAGGACCGGGAGGCCCTGAAGAGAGGATTTTCTGCAGAGGAATAATTCTTACCTGCCGCAGTTCAGATACGTTTTTCACAACTATAGCAACCAGTTAACTGTCGCGAGAACTCATTTTCTGCAACTGCCACAGGCTTATTCCAAGACTCGCGATAAATTCTCAGACCAGAAAGCTGGGAGAGGGTTGTTCGGTGAGTTTCTGCGCCGGCGCTCCGGTATTGGCGCTCTGGAATTGGAGCTCTAGATCCGCAGCCCGGCTAACCTGGTCCTCTGCTAATTTACCTTTGCAGTAGTTTTAGTTAAATACACGTTGTCCACTTTCCTATTTTGATTTCTTGACTTTCTTATTTCAGTATTCCTCCATAAATAGGGGGAGAAAAACGAAAAGAAAGCTATTAAAAATGTATTAAACGTGTTTGGAGGCGGACGTGGTGACGGACGCCTGCAATCCCAGCGACTCGGGAGGCTGAGGCAGTTCAAAGCCAGCCTCAGCAATTTAGCAAGGCAGTGGCACGCACCAATAGCCCCAGCTGCTGCAGAGACTGAGGAAGGAGAATCTTTTGAGACCGGTTGGAGGCCGGCCTGCGCAACATAGACCTTATGTGAGACAAACAAAAACAGATCTTTGAATATTTCTCTGTGGACAATGCAGGTAAGACACTGTTTTAAAAGCCTGACTGTTGGTGAACGGAAATGGTGCAGCTTCTAGGTGCTTGGTATTTGCACAATAAACAGACGACGTATATGATGCTAATGCAAATTTTTAATACATTTGAAATTCAACATTAAAGAGACGGGATAGCAAAATATGATAGTAGTAAGTGTCCATAAGTGGAGGAGTGGATCAATAAACAGGTACATTCACAAAATGGTATCTTAGTAGTAGTCAAAATAAATGAACTACAGTTACACATAACATGGATGAATCTTACCAATATATATACAACTTTAAAATGTTGAAGTGTTAGCCGGGCGCGGTGGCTCAATCCTGTAATCCCAGCACTTAGGGAGGCTGAGACAGTAGAATCGCGAGTTCAAAGGCAGCCTCAGCAATGGCGAGGTGCTAAGCAACTCAGTGAGACCCTGTCTCTACACAAAACACAAAACAGGGCTGGGGATGTGGCTCAGTGGTCGAGTACCCCTGAGTTCAATCCCCAGTACCAAAAAAAAAAAAAAAAAGTTGAAGTGTTAAGAACCAGCTTGAAGGGACACCCTTTTGCCAAATTATGGGCAAAATAAACATTAAAGTAAATGACAATAATGGACCTACTGAACAAAATAGGAATGTGCAAATCCACAATTGCATAATGGAAAGGAAAACTCTTTCAGTAGAATGTCAACCCAGGAGTGTAGAGGGAATGATAAAGAATATTTGGCAACCACTATAGAGGATGATACAGCAGGATACTTAGGCTGATGGGTGGAAGTTTGATAAGGAATAGGATGTTGGCACGATCTTGTGGTGCTTCCCCATGAAATACTAACCAGTTATAGAGAGGGAAATGGTGAATCAAAGTAGCCAACATAATCAGGGGAGGGAGGTTTTGTTACCAGTGTTGGGAGGAGTCTATATTGTATGCCTCATGGTGAGATGCACTGAGAAAAGCAATGCATCTTTTTAATGGTATTCCTTCTATTAAAGGGACCCAGGTGGTAAGTCATTCCATAGAATGTAAGACCTGTTCTCCCCCCCACCCTGCCAGAACTGAGGATAGAGGTCATGTATGCTAGGTAAGGGTTCTGCCACTGAGCTACATCCTCGGCTCAAGGCCTATACTCTAAAACTGTCAGACAAGAAAGATGAAACTGCTCCAGATGCAGATTCTGATGCAACATGACAGCCAAAAGCAACATGTATTCCTATATAGCATTCTAGACCATAAAGAAAAAAGACATTATTAAGACCACGGACCAAATGTGGACAGATTCCATAGATTGGAAGGTAGGCTTGTAGCACTATTGATTTCCTCAAGTGGAAAGTTGTTAGATGTTATGTAGAAGAATTTTCCCTGTTTGGGGGAATATACAAAGTGAAGTGTTTAGGAGTGATATGTTTTTGGATTGTGTTTTTGGCCTTCAGAAGGTCCAGAAAAAAATTATTAACAAGAGATACATGCACACACATGCATGCAAACACATAGCCACAGTGAGCAATAGAGTAAATGTAATAAACTATTACTTGGGAATCTGGGTGAAAGGGTCTGAGTTCCTTGCACAATTTTCAAATGTTGTGCATTTGAAATTTCAAAACCATTAAAATGCTTGTACACACACCCCATCCGTCCATGTAAAACTCCTTGCTTAGGATACTGATTTACCAGAATCACATTTTAAAATAATTTTTAAAATATTTTTTAGTTGTTGATGGATCTTTATTCATTTATTATTTATATGTGGTGCTGAGGATCAAACCCAATGCCTCATGCATGCCAGGCAAGCGCTCTACCACTGAGCTACAGCCCCAGCCCCTAAAATAATTCTTATTTATACTAACAAAACACAGAAGCTGTAAAGTTGTGGGGTTATAGATAATAAAAGTTCTTAAAACTCTGGGCTGGGGATGTAGCTCAACATTACAGCACTGTTTAGTATTCCAAAGTCCCTGGGTTTGATCCCTAGGAACACACACAATAAAAACAAAACAAAACCACAGCACTATAGAGTAAGGCATTTCTCTGGATCTTCCCTCAGTAGGACTGTGGGTGAATTTGCAGTGAGACAGCCATCCCACTTGGGCATGACAATAAGCTAGAGTTAGGAGCAAGTACATGATAAATAATTTTTCTGGAAATCGCTGTGAAGCAGTTCCAGTGGAGATGGGCTTACTGAGGAGGTGAAGAGCTGTCGTGGCTATTGTGCAGAGACCAGTTTCTTAGTGAAGTGGGCAGGTGGCTGGGGCCATCATCTGCTTGCTCTGCAGGCAGTTGCTCACCTTCTTTTTTTTTTTTTTTTTTAATATTTTTTTAGTTGTTGATGGACACAATGTCTTTATTTTACTGCTTTGTATGTGGTGCTGAGGATCAAACCCAGGGCCTCAACACATGCAAGGCAAGCGCTCTACCGCTAAGCTACAATCCCAGCCCCAGTTGCTCACCTTCTTGATGGAAATGTATGTGCCCACTGCCAGTTGAAGGCAATACCTTCCACCATTGCCTCTTCCTCTTTCACTGCCTTAAGAGGTGATGCTGTACTGCCCTGCAAGTTTTTAGGCATCTGCTACCAGGAAAATGACTTTTATTCATGTGAACCACCTTCTGAGAATCCTCTCCCAGGAACAGAAGAATCTGTCTCCAACTTTAGTCTGGAGCTCATCTTTGCAGTTTGAAGTTGTTTAGGCCCCAAATCATGTTCCAGATGCCAATAGGCATATTACTGCAGTAAGGAGCATCGGAATCTAGACCTGTGTAGTGATTAAGACTAATGGTCTTCAACTTTAAAATTTAGTTATTTCCAGTAGTAGTTAGCAGTCACCACTGTGTATTCATTTTCCCCGCCATGTATTAATTTCTGATAGTTATTATCAGGAAGGGCAAATACTTTTGGTAGTGGTGGTTTTAACCCAGAGAAGCTCCATCACTGATTTACATCCCCAGCCCTTTTTATTTTGAGAGGGTCTCATTAAATTGCCCAGGCTTGCCTGGAACTTGTGAGCCTTCTGCCTCAGCTTCCTGAATCACTAAGATTACAGGTGTGTGTGCCAGGCCATATTATTTATGGTGAACTTATTTTTTGCAAGACTGCCAAGACAATCCAATGAGGAACAGAGTAGTCTTTTCAACAAATGGTACTGGGAAAACTGGATATGCAGTTTTGTAAAGAATGCAGTTGGACTCCTACACAAAATTAAATTCACACAGCCAGGTGCAGTGTCGCATGCCTGTAATCCCAGCACTTTGGGAGGCTGAGACAGGAGAATCATGAGTTCAGAGCCAGGCTTAGCAATGGTGAGGTGCTAAGCAACTCAGTGAGACCCTGTCTCTAAATAAAACACAAAATAGGGGGGCTGGGATTGTGGCGCAGTGGTAGCGTGCTCGCCTAGCGCGCATAAGGCACTGGGTTCGATCCTCAGCACCACATAAAAATAAAATAAAGATATTCTGTCACCTACAACTAAAAAAAAATTAAAAAAAAATAAAAACACAAAATAGGGCTGGGGATGTGGCTTAGTGGTGGAGTACCCCCGAGTTCAATCCCTGGCACCAAAAAAATAAATTCACAAATAGGCCAAAGACCTAAATGGAAGTACTAAAACTATATATCTTGCTTTTGCCTTGTATTTCAACTGTATATGGGTCTATCTTCTTATGAACAAGCTTGTATCTTATACCACCTTGCATTCATCATTCATCTTAGTATGTGTACACACACACACACACACACACACAATGTTGCCAGGCCCTGTGGCAAGGCCTCTAATCCCATCTACTTGGGAGGCTGAAACAGGAGGATTGCAAGTTGGAGGTTAGCTAGGCAACATAGGGAGACCCCTAGCTCAAAAAAAAAAAAGTTGTTGAAAAGTAATTGATACTATTCTTTCCCTTGATTTTGAGTGTAATTGCTTGCCAAACCTATATTAAGTATCTGCTTTTGTACCAGGGAGTGCAGTGTTAGAATAAAATACAGTTCTTATCCTTAGCAGAATTTATAATCTAACATTTACAATTTTTGGATACTAATTTTTGTTTAGAATTCCCATTAGATTATAAACTCCTTTGCCTTTTCTGATACCTAGTAATGCTCAACATAATTGCTTAGTATCAAGGTTAAACCATTGGTTTTTTTTTTTTAAATATTTTTTTAGTTGTAGATGGACACAATATCTTTATTTATTTTTATGTGGTGCTGAGGATCGGACCCAGTGCCTCACGCATGCGAGGCAAGTGCTCTACCACTGAGCCACAATCCCAGCCCCAAACCATTGGGTTTTGAAGTCATTCTCCTGTCCCACTAACTCAGCATCTAGATTAGGGGCTAGCTCCTCCCAGGGGCTAGCATTCAGTTCTCCCACTGAGATACTTTAATATTCATTCACTCATACATTGAGTGTCTAATGTATGTTAAACCTCACTTTCTTGGAATATGACTAAATTGCAACTAATTTTAAAGTCTTTCATAACAAACTGTTTAAAATAACAAGGGCCAATAAAGGTCTTTAGAGTTACAGTAGATGTAAGAGTAGGTGATATATTATGCAAAAGCATGAAATTAGACCATTATCTTACATCATACACAAAAGTAAACTCGAAATAGAGATTTAAAGGTGAAACCTATTAAATCCCAGCACCAAAAATAAAAAAATAAAAATAAATAAATGAAACATATAAAGAATATGCTTCTTGATACTGGTGTTGGCAATGATTGTTTAGATAAGACACCAAAAGCACAGGCAACAAAAGTGAACAAGTGGAACTACACATCAAACCAAAAAGCGTCTGCACAGCAAACAATCAACAAAAGGCATAATGGGATAAAGTATTTGCAAATCATATCCAAGAAGGGGTAATATCTAATATACTAAGAATTCATACAACTTGACAGCAAAAGCCCTGTTAAAAATGGGCACAATAAACATTTTTCTGAAGATGCCATACAAATGGCTTACAGGCACATGAAAAGTTGCTCAACATCACTAATCATTAGAACCATGAAAATACTACCTCATACCACTTAAGTTGGCTGTTATCTAAAAGACCATAACAAGTGTTGGCATGGATGTGAGAAAAAGGAAACCCTTTTATACTGTTGCTGAAAATGTAAACTGGTACAGCTATTATGGAAAATAGTATGGAGGTTCCTCAAAATATTAACCACTTAAAATCCAGCAATACCATTTTTGCATATTTAACTGAAGGGAACCAAGTATCTTGAAATAACCACACTCCCATGTTCACTGCAGCATTATTCACAATAACCAAGATATAGAAACAACCCACGTCAACCAATGGACAAATGGATAAAGAAATTATGGTCTACATACACTGTGGAACATTATTCAAAAAAGGAAATCTGCCATTTGCAACAAGGATCAACTATGAACTTGTGTGACAGGTATACTAAGTAAAACAAACCAAAGACAAATATTGCATATTATTTATGTGTGGAATCTAAAATGGTAGAACTTAGAGAAACAATAGATGGGAGTTGTCAGGGGTGGAGATAGGGAAAATAGGGACATTTTGGTCAAAGGGTACAAACTTTTAGTTACAAGTTCTAGAGGTCTTATGTTCAGTATAGTGACTATAGTTAATGTTTTGCACACTTGAAATTTGCTAAGGTAGATTTTAAGTATTCTCTAGATTTTAAGTATTCTCATTATACATACAAAAAAAAGCGGTTAAGATATAGATATATATATATATAGGTGATATATTATGTTTGAATCTGATTGTGTGAACACTCACACGCAAGGCATATCAAAACACCTTAATGTATACCTTAAATATACACAATTTTTATTTATCAAAAAATTATTCATCAATAAAAAATATGAAACTATCAACTCAGGCAACAAGTTATTTAAGTAAAGCATGCCAATAAAAAATACCTCAATTTAAAAAACTGGAAAAAGCTATGTATTTTAAAAATAAAAACATTTGACTCCAGGACTGGGGATATAGCCGTTGGTAAAGTGCTTATCTTGTATGCACCAAGGCCCTGGGTTCAATCCCCAGCCACCCTGCCCCCCCCCGCCCAAAACCCACATTTGACTCCATTTTACAAAGTTATTATAGGTAAGACTGGTCTGTGGAAAGTTAAGTGTTTGAATGCAGAACACCAGTTTATGCAAAATAAGATACAAATTACCCTTCCAGGACAAAAGAGCTGAATTTTTTAAAAAAATGTACAATTTTCATTGTTTCTGAAAAATCATGGGACCATTTATCTTAAAATTAAAGCTGTCTTTTGGGAATTTTTATTAATCACTTTTCATGGAAGTAACTTCCATTGCTCAAATTTAATTAATTACTTAATTAATTTGGTACCAGAGATAGAACTCAGGGGCACTACACCACTGAGCCACATCCTCAGTCCTATTTTGTATTTTATTTAGAGACGGTCTCCTGAGTTGCTTAGAGCCTTGCTTTTGCTGAGGCTGGCTTTGAACTCACGATCTTCTTGCCTTACTCTCCCAAGCTGCTGGGATTACAGACATGTGCCACTGCGCCTGGCTCAAATTTAAAAATTAGTAAAAATCAGAATTTCAAAGACTTTTACAATGCTAATTTAAAGTAAGATGATATGGTTTAGTAGTTTTAATCCAAAATGACAGTGGATACCTAAAATGGAATTTCAGAAAGATAACAGAAAAATACTTATGAGAGGAAGGCCATAAAGCAGTTATTAGTAGACTTTATTACTTAGAAATATAACAAATACATCCCCTGCCCCCATTGTGCAATGGAATAGCTAGTAAAGTGCTAAGAAAGTTTAGGGTAAAAAAGGTTAAGATAGTGATTTATATAAATTAAAAATGATTTTTTACTTCGAGTATTAAACATGTAAAGTGATCCTTGCCCTTCTTCCACATCCTGTGGAATCCCACAGGAGTACAGAAATGATCAGATGTCCCGCCCAATAAAAAGTTAGGGTTCAAGATACTGGGAATCTGAAGAGGGGGAGGCAACCCTCATTTGCTCCTATTCAGCTCCTGACAGCCTTGGAAGCATAACAATATTTACTATCTTACACTGCAGTCCCATCAGTTTACAATACCAGGTTTGAACAGCTCACCACTTTCAGTGCTGTGTGGTATGCATTAGGGAACTCCTACTACCCCACAGCAGGGAAATCATTTATAATGATCAGCCTTAGGATGGAAAGGAATCTCAAGAACACCAGCAAAATTTGAAGATTTTTAACCTCACAATTTGAAGATTGTAGAAATCTTAGTAAAATCTCATTTGCTCAGATTTCAGGTAAATTTTTCTTTTTTTTTAGTTGAAATTGTCAATGGACCTTTAATTTTATTTGTTTTTATGTGGTGCTGAGGATGGAACCCAGTGCCTCACACATGCTAGGCAAGCACTCTACCACAGAGCTACATCCCCAGCCCCTAACTTTTTCTTATTTGGGAACACCACATGGCTTTTAAAAAGTTCTATTACTTTTTAAGCTGGACATGGTGGTGCACATCTGTCATCCCAACTACTAAGAAGGCTAAGGCAGGAGGACTTCAAGGCCAGCCTGGGCAACATAGTAGGACCCAGTCTCAAAATAAAATTAAAAGATTTGAGTATGTAGCTCAAAAGCAGAATGCTCCTGAGTTCAGTCCCCAGTACATCCCACCAACACACAAATCTATTTTTTAAAAATGGAAATATAATACAAACCTAGCTAAAGCAAAGTCTGTTTTTTTTTTCCTTTCTCCAATTTATGCTGAAAAGACTAAGATGTTAGAAAACAAGGAATAAATAAGCCAATCACAGTGGTACATGCCCACATTCCCAAATATTGGAGAGGCTAAGGCAGGAGAAAAGTTGAAAGCCAGATGTGGCAACTTAGCAAAACTGTTTCAAAATAAAATTTTAAAAAGGGATAGGGATGTAGAGCACTTACTGAGCATGCAGAAGGCAGAGGGAGGTAGGGAAACAACCAGTTATCACTAGCTTTGAGTTGTTGTGGGCACATTATTTATATTCCTGTATCACAGTCTTGTTCTGAAGTCAAGCCAGACCAGCATTACTTTTTTTTTTTTTAATTTTTTTTCAGTTGTAGATGGGCACAAATATCTTTATTTTGTTATGTGGTGCTGAGGATCGAACCCAGTGCCTCACGCTTGCGAGGCAAGCGCTCTACCACTGAGCTACAACCCCAGCCAAGACCAGAATTACTTTATACAATACTATCTTCTCATTTTTTAAACTAGATTGAGGTGATGAGTTTTTGTTGTTGCAGAACTGGGGATTGAACCCATGTCCTCACACATCAGACAAGTACTCTACCACTGAGATATATGCCCAGTCTAATGAGAAACTTTTTAAAACAAGTACTCATTATTACACAACTTAAATATTGCTGTGATTTTTATTCAATTTGAAATCCTGATTAGAATAAAAGCAGTGAGAATGAAGCTTTACAAACATTGCAAAATTACTACATCATTGTGATATGGCTTTACTTTATACATAGAGGAAAAAATAACATTAGATTTAAGGCAACAACAACATGTGCAAACTGAGCACATTACCCTGACAGTCCTTAGTAAAAAGCTGTTTTGGTTAAGCGGTAGTTGATACTGCTGCATGCAGGTCAGTCACTGTTCTAAAGGATAAGCTATGAATAGCTTCATTCCTTTAAAAAAAAAAAAAAAATCCCTTCTACTGACCCACAATGGCCAGAAGCAGCTTTCGGTAATCTCCACTTGTGTCACTCGCAATCATTGTGCCCAGGGTCTTCTGATACATCTGAGTGAACATCTGTTTTATTTGTACAAGGTCAATCTGCATAAGAAATGACAGGTTAGAAAAAGAAATCTGTCAAAATAAAGCTGGTATTTACTATAATTCTTAGTAATCGTAAATTTGTGTGTAGTTTTTTTTTTGGTACGGGGGATTGAACTAGGGGGCACTCGACCATGAAGCCACATTCCCAGACTTATTTTGTATTTTATTTAGAGACAGAGTCTCACTGTGTTGCTTAGCACCTCACTGTTGCTGAGGTTGTCTTTGAACTCGCCATCCTCCTATCTCAGCCTCCTGAGCCACTGGGATTATAAGTATGCACCACGGTACCCAGCTAATCACAACTTCTTAATCAAAATGTAAGGAAGGGGTAAACACCTAGTGACTGACATTTTATACATAACATTCATACCAGCGTTAGCAGTACCCAAAGTCTGATTCACCGTTCTGTAAAATACTGGGTAAGGGTGATACTCGTGTCATCTATTATTCCAAATATATCAGTCATTTAAAAAACAAGATGGCTGTGATAGAATAAGCCATTTGATAACAGGATGACTCCCATCACAAACCAAGAATCTAATAAGTGCTGAAGATGATGTTAAAAAATGGGAACTGGAGATTAAACTCAGGGGCACTTGACCACTAAGCCATATCCCCAGCCCTATTTTGTGTTGTATGTAGAGACAGGGTCTCACTGAGTTGCTCAGCACCTCGCCATTGCTGAGGCTGGCTTTGAAATCGCGATTCTCCTGTCTCAGTCTCCCAAAGTGCTGGGATTACAGGCATGCGCCATCATGCCCGGCTTGCATAGTGATTTCTGAGGGTTCACAGAGAAGAGGTTGGGGATTACTGTTGAATGAGAAAGGTGGAATAAAGCACAGCATTAGCTTTCCTCATGCTGTGAGAGGCACCTACAATACTGAAACACAGGAAATTTTGTTTGGCAAGAGGAAAAAAGTTCTAAGGTGGACGGAGGTAATGGTTATACAACAATATGAATATATTTAATGCCACTGTATTGTATACTTAAAATGTTTAAAAATGGTAAATTCTGTGTTATGTATATTTCATTACAATTTTTAAAAATATCATGGTTAAAGAACTTAAACACACAAAATGTTTTGAGAAATATGATACACTGGGGGCTTGGGGTTGTGGTTCATGGTGGAGTGCTTGCCTAGCATGTGTGAGGCACTGGGTTTGATTCTCAGCACTACATATAAATAAAATAAAGGTCCATCAACAACTAATAAAAATATTAAAAAATATATATATATATATCATATATTGGTTGGTTTGGTAAAAATGATCTAGCTTCTCTAGTATTATTTAGTAGTATATATTTTCTTACAATTAAAAAATTTCAGGGCTCGGGCTACAGCTCAGTGGTAGATTGCCTAACATGAGGCCCTGGGTTCAATCCCCAACACTAGGAAAAAAAAATACACACACAGTTATATATGCATTACATATATATAAATAAAAATGCTTGAGGCTATATTTAGATAAATAAAATAGTGATCCCTTATAATAATGAATAAAGGACACTAAATTTCAATCAATTTTCATATCCAATAGGATTAATCTACATTAACTTTTCATGTAATTTTTTTTTTTTTTTTTTTTTTTTTTTTTTGGTACTGGGGATTGAACTCAGGGGCACTCGACCACTGAGCCACATACCCAGCCCCATTTTGTGTTTTATGTAGAGACAGGGTCTCACTGAGTTGCTTAGCGCCTTGCCGTTGCTGAGGTTGGCTTTGAACTCGCGATTCTCCTGTCTCAGCCTCTTCATGTAATTTTTTAGATGAGCAAAATGAAAAAAATAAGCCAGGGGTTAGGACTGTAGATTAGTGGTTAGAGCACTTGCCTAGCATATGTAAGGATGGGTTTGACTCCAGCCCAGCAGAATAAATGAACAGACAAAAGCAAGCAAACAAACCAGGCATGGTGGCACATGCCTGTAGTCCCAGTTACGCAGGAGGCTGAGGCAGAAAGATTGTGTGAACTCAGGAGTTTGGGAGCCAGCCTGAGCAACATGGCTTGACTTCTGTTTCTTACAAAAATTAAAGATAAATATCTTCCAACTTGCCATAAAATTAGTAGTCTCCACAGACCTTCTCAAATAGAAACATTTCTTGGTGGTGTTTTTACTGAGGTAGAGAGATCTGTTCACTACTGTAGGCCTCTCTCACAACACGAGGAAAGTTAATACTATGACAATTATAGCGACAAAGAAGATTCTTTCTTAAAATATTCCTGAGGGGTTCACAACCAACTGAGAAACTTTTAAGAAGCTAACATTCAAAATCAAAGACCAGACAAAAAGAGAAAGTGCTGCTTTGCCTCACCTCACTTCGAGACACCACAATCCTGACCAGGGTGGAGTCATCTGTGCCAGCACCTTTCATAGAATAGTACAGCCGCTCAGCAAAGAAGGCAGGACGGTTCAGGGCACACTGCACTGCAAGTCAGAGATGCTTCAGACTAAATTTATGACTTGAAAACCAGTTTACCCCTCCAGCTTCATTTATCACTTCTAGCCTGACTTTATTTTTCTACATAATCATCTTAGAAATCTCAGAGGAGGTGGAAATGTCAAACCTTCTTAGTTTTTCTCAGCATCTTTCTTTCTAGAAAGCTACCTTCAATTCTAGAAGATTCCCTCTGTCCAATAAAACATTTTTTCTCTGTAAATGCATTTAGATTCATTATATTTTCTGTAAGAAGAGTGCTTCAGTAATATTGTAAGAGGAATAGTGACAAAATTCTGTAAGTCAAGAATATCATTTGGCTGAGAATAAGATATAAGATTTGAACAGAGTTCAAAATGCTGTCAGAAACCTGACATTTCTCTAGAAAATTCGCTTAGCCCAGTTTCCTCCTACAGATGGTAGAGGTATACTAATTGTACATTTACCACTTTTTTCTTTTTCTTTTTTTTTTGTTTTTTGGTATCAGGGATTGAACTCAGGGGCACTGGACCACTGAGCCACATCCCCAGCCCTATTTTGTGTTTCATGTAGAGACAGGGTCTCACTGGGTTGCTTAGCGCCTCACCATTGCTGAGGCTGTACATTTACCACTTTTGCTACAATTAGGATAATAATATTTATAAGACATTCCATTGCTAATACTAATGTTATTCTCCTTAGTTCTGTAGCAATCATGGGAACATTTCAACTTCATTAGACATCTGGGCATTTAGATCACCAGAAACTGGTTAATTTTAAAAGGGAAAAGAGTCTCACTGAGCAGAGTACTTAAAAACTGTATTTGGGGGTTCAAAAATGTTTTGTGGTGGTACCAGTAGTTCTTTAAATCTTTCCCATTCACCTTAAAGAAGTGCTATATCTATTAGATAAAGTAATAAAATTGAATAATCTCAAAACAACCCTATTTGACCACACCACCAAACATTCACAGGAAATTATAAATAAAAATATATAATTAACTCAGTTTCTGTATAAGCTGATGCCAGGGAAATTTTTATTAATTATCATCACTTAGTGGGAACAACTATTCAAACCCCCACTCATTGGAAAATGAAACCAAGAAAAGCACAAAAATATCTTACAGATGGTCTTCAAACCACTTTCAACATATCCGGAAAACTCGCGGCCCACACTGCTTAACAAATCTCGATTAGACATCTGTTAACCAAAATTATAGGGTTAAATATTTTTACATCTTAAAACAGACACTAAATTTTCAGAAGAAAAGCTCATACCTTGGAATAAGCCTCCATGGTAGCTTTTAGCTGAGGAAAGCTTCTTGTGGCAAGGATCATGTTAAAGCAAGATTCATCTGTCCCTAGTCTCCCCTCACCAGCTTGATAGAGACGCTGAGCGTCTTCTTGAGCCATTTGGTGGTTTACACTCTGATTCTCATCACGATTTCCCTGCAAAAAACAGAAGGCATGAATTGGAATAAAGAAAAGTGCTGGGGCTGGGATTGTGCTCACCTAGCACGCGTGAGGCACTGGGTTCGATCCTCAGCACCACATAAAAATAAAATAAAGATATTCTGTCCACCTACAACTAAAAAATAAATAAATATTTTTTAAAAAAAGAAAAGTGCTATTAAAAACTTTTTTGCAATCTTGTAACATTTGGATTTAAAGAGATAACTTTATTAAAGATTAATGCATTAAGTTGTCATGTATATCTTTGATTTCCAAATAAACTGCAGCAGTGTAGCTAGTACTATATTGCATTGTTTTGGATTTTATAGCAAATGATCAGAGTTTCATGAGGTTATTTTAAAACAAGGAGTTTCAAGACAGGCACCGTGGCACGTGCCTATAATCCTAGCAACCTGGAAGGGGTTGGGGGGACACACAGGAGGATTACAAGTTCAAGGTCAGCTTCAGCAACTTAACAAGACTTTAAATAAAATATGTAGGTTCAGTGCTAAAGTGCCTCTGGGTTCAATCCTTGATACAGAAAAAAAAAAAGGCGGGGGGGTGTATTTTAGGGCTTTGAAAACCAAATTAAACCATAAAAGATTTAAACAAAAATATCTTTACTAGGAGAAACAAACTACCAAATGACACAATTATAACTCTCCTAAGCTGGGATCCAAACATCAATATACACTGTATGGAATTCCCCTTATATCCATTCATGAAACTAAAGGTTCCTGCCCTCAAGGAATTTAAGTCTAAGGAGGAGAATATAATATGGAGACTTAATGGACTTCTTTTCCTTCATCGCAGTATCATTTTTTTTAGTTGTCGAAGGACCTTTATATTTTATTTATTTATATGTGGTACTGAGAATTAAACCCAGTGCCTCATACATGCTAGGCAAGTGCTCTACCACTGAACTACAACCCCAGACCCGCAAGCATAATCTTAATACAAGGTTTCCCTTTAGAGTTGGTGCCTGAGGAACAAATGGGAAAGATGCTCCCTGACGGTGAAGAGGGTTTTCTGAGAAGCATTTGGCACAAGGAACATGTAGAGGGATATTCTAAATGGATAACTGAACATAGCATAGGAAAAGATGCTCAGGAAAAACTTCCCTGACCACACCCAAAATACAGTCTGCTTTTCTAAGAAGTTACTCCTCTATTCACACCTTGGAAAAGTATGACTGGGTCTTAAACCCTGCCTGCATAAAGAGAAACTCAGCACCCTCATGTAAAATCTTAAGCCCATTTTTTTTTTAGCATTTACTGTTCCTATTTTCCTCCTTGTTCTTTCTTTTTTTTTTTTGGCACCAGGGACTGAACTCAGGGGCACTCGACCACTGAGCCACATCCCCAGCCCTATTTTGTGTTTTATGTAGAGACAGGGTCTCACTGAGTTGCTTAGTGCCTCGCCATTGCTGAGGCTGGCTTTGAACTCGCGATCCTCCTGTCTCAGCCTCCCTAAGTGCTGGGATTACAAGCGTGAGC